>CM060109.1:7823654-7933654 GCA_030522415.1 Channallabes apus | reverse complement strand
TTATTCCATTGGCTGGCTCATTGAAAGCCTTTTCAGCAGTGCATGATGTGGGTCATTACATTGTGTGTGTATTGAAAGACATCATAAATGATCGACTTTACAATTTGTTACCCTAGTACTCTAGGGTGTTTTCAAGGGCTGAAGAAAAAAAAAAAACTCTGACAACCCATTCTCAAACACTAAAAACCATGCATGTACAGTAGAAACATACAAATGATTGACATGCACATACTGTACCAGTCCTAGGATGTTAAGTGAAAAGTAAAAAGTTGTGTATGCTTGGAGTGTAGTATGAAACTGTGAAGAAACACAAAACATTTAAACAATAACTGGAAATTTATTTCTGAGATGCTTACTTGGTCTTGAGAGAAACATAGAAAAAAAAGTCACACACTTCATGCCTTTGTCCGTCTGCCTTTAGCTTTGATTACAGCACACGATGTGGTGTCCGATTAATGTGAGAAAATGATTCTTCGTGCTCACAGAATCACTCTCTCTCAATCCGAGTCCTGAACTTTGGCTGTACCGTCAGGGAATTAAAGACTAAAAAAAATAGATGTGATAACCTGGTCATTCACCACATTTGGGTCGTCAGCTGACTTTTTATTGTCACATAACATTGCTGAGCTGAAAAACTGATTCAAACCCAGATCATAAAACCGCCTCCAGAGGCCTACAGTGGTCCAACCCTGATGCTGCATAGCAAAATGAAGCCTTTTTTTTTAAATCTCACTAACAAGTTGTTTTCTTATGGCCACACAGCCATGTGTGAGTTCCTGTGAGTTCTCACCACATCGTGTGCACATGGAAATGCTCTCACTTTATTATTAAACATAGGTCTGGTTTCTAGCTGGGATTTTCTTAAGTGATACTTAAACTTTGATACTTCTTCCACAAAAGTTTTAATAGTGCATCGGTCAGTTCATAATCCAATTGCAGTGATTTAGAATATCCTTAGTTGTCTTCTTTGCTTGATGCAGGCCAATAATTTGACCCTTTCAAAATGTTAGAGGTTTTTAAATAATTAAACAAATTAAATAATTGCTAAAACTTTACTTCTATTGTAGAACATTCCCAATGGACTTCGTAACAATGTTTTTTTTTTTTTTAAAACTATGAAATCTTACGAGGCGGCACGGTGGTGTAGTGGTTAGCACTGTCGCCTTGCACCTCCAGGGTCCGGGTTCGATTCCTGGCCAGGCTCGATTCCCATCTCTGTGTGCATGTTCTCCCCGTCCTTGGTTGCGTTTCCTCCGGGTTCTCCGTTTTCCTCCCACAGTCCAAAGATATGGAGGTTAGGCTAATTGTCGTTCCCAAGTTGCCCGTATTGTGTATGTGTGTGTGCGCGATGGATTGGTACCCTGTCCAGGGAGTACCCCGCCTCATGCCCTAAGCCTCCTGGGATGGGTGACCCGTGACCCTGAATAAAGGATAAAGCGGTATAGAAGATGAATGAGTGAGTGAAATCTTACTTAATAACCTACTTAACATAAAATCTTCTAATTATAATAAGCATTTAACATGAAGAATAGCCATGGTGATGAATCAGTGTTGCAATGCTGAGCTTCATATTCATGAAAGGTTTAAAGGTTGTTTGTTAATAAGTGTGATATCATTCATATTTTAATATACAGTAACCTCTACAGTATGTTTATAATTATGCTTTTCTTTTGCAATATTCACAAAATGAGGACAGAAATGACCGAAATTCCTGAAAATGGTGTTTCTTTGTAGGGTTTTATAAAGGTTGTATTAAGTTTATTAACACATAGTTACCTTTGATCACTTCCTGGAGAATAAACATGCTTGATTTGAACATCGCACAGAGAATGTGACTCATTGTTTCCATTCTCTATTGACTTACTGTATACATTCATGTAACATTCCATTTAAATTGCACAATTTAACCGCGTAGCATTTCATTGTGTGCAAATCCTTTTAAGATCCTGGCATAAGGGCCACTGAGTATTAATCTTTCATCAAACACTTAGCAGGCACTAATACACAGAAACAGGAAGAAGAAATTTAAGTGCACAAAACACTGTAGCTTATCCTGAGTAGGATTAAGATAGTGAATGTAAATGCACTACAGGGTTTTGCCTACAGTACAGTATATGTCACATTGGATTGCTTTAATCTACAGTTAGTGATTAAATATACAATACATAAGTGGGAGAGTGTTGTTACACAATGCAATTCATGCTACAGTACATCTATGTATTGTCCAAGGTTTTGATGTGTTTCTGTGGGAATTCGTGCCCATTCATTCTGTATACAGTAGCCTTCATGGGGTCAGGCACTGATGTTCCAGTGGATGAACAGTTCCCGTTCATCCCAAAGGTGCTCGGTGGGGTTGAGGTCAGGGCTCTGTGTGGGCCAGTCAAGTTCTTTCAAACCAAACTCATCAATCCATGTCTTTATAGTTCTTGCTTTATATGCTTTAGGTGTACATCAACAAAGTTTTGGCTGAATTGTGGTTAGATATTTGATTTGTTAATTGACTTTAATTAAATTTTTTGGTCTTTAGGCACAGAACTGACTTTTTTTTTTTTACAGCCTGTTTTATCCGTTTCACAACCAGCCTTGATGTGTCTTTGAGGTTATTGCCCTGTTTAAAAGGCTTATATATACAGTAAACAGTTTATAGTGGGTACGGAAAGTAATCAGACCCCCTTAAATTTTTCACTATTTGTTATATTGCAGCCATTTGCTAAACTCATATAAGTTTATTGTTTTCCTCATTATTGTACACACAACACCCCATATTGACAGAAAAACAGAATTGTTGACATTTTTGCAGATTTATTAAAAAAGAAAAACTGAAATATCACATAATATGAGTAATATGATAATAGAGTCCTAATGCAATCCTAAGTATTCAGACCCTTTGCTGTGACATATATTTAACTCAGGTGCTGTCCATTTCTTCTGATCATCCTTGAGATGGTTCTACACCTTCATTTGAGTCCAGCTGTGTTTGATTATACTGATTTGACATGATTAGGAAAGCCACACACCTGTCTATATAAGACCTTACAGCTCACAATGCATGTCAGAGCAAATGAGAATCATGAGGTCAAAGAAACTGCCTGAAGAACTCAGAGACAGAATTGTGGGCAGGCACAGATCTGGCCAATGTTACAAAAAAAATTTATGCTGCACTTAAGGTTCCTAAAAGCACAGTGGCCTCAATAATCCTTAAATGGAAGATGTTTGGGATGACCAGAACCCTTCCTAGAGCTGGCTGTCCGGCCAAACTGAGCTATCAGGGAGAAGAGCCTTGGTGAGAGAGGTAAAGAGGAGCCCAAAGATCACTGTGACTGACCTCTAGAGATGCAGTCCGGAGATGGGAGAAAGTTGTAGAAAGTCAACCATCACTGCAGCCCTCCACCAGTCAGGGCTTTATAGCGGAGTGGTTCGGTGGAAGCCTCTCCTCAGTGCAAGATACATGAAAGGTATAAAAAACACCTGAAGGACTCCAAGATGGTGAGAAATAAGATTCTCTGGTCTCCTGAGACCAAGATAGAACTTTTGACCTTAATTTTAAGTGGTATGTGTGGAGAAAACCAGGCACTGCCTATCACCTGTCCACTACAGGCCCAACATTGAAGCATGGTGGTGGCAGCATCATGCTGTACGGTGTTTTTCAGCTGCAGGGACAGGACGACTGATTGCAATCGAGGGAAAGGTTAATGCGGACAGGTACAGGGATATCCTGGATGAAAACCTTCTCCTGAGTGCTCAAGACCTCAGAGTGGGCCGAAGGTTTACCTTCCAACAAGACAATGAGCTAAAATTGGCACACAGCTAAAATAACGAAGGAGTGGCTTCACAACAACTCTGTGACTGTTCTTGAATGGCCCAGCCCGAGTCATGACTTAAACCCAAATGGGCATCTCTGGAGAGACCTAAAAATGGGTGCCCACCTACATTTGCCATCCAACCTGACAGAACTGGAGAAGATCTGCAAGGAGGAATGGCAGAGGATCCCCAACTCCAGGTGTGAAAAACTTGTTGCATCTTTCCCAAAATGACTCATGGTTGTATTAGTTCAAAAGGTGCTTCTACTAAATACTGTGCAAAGGGTGTGAATACTTAGGACCATGTGATATATCAGTTTTTCTTTTTAATAAATCTGCAAAAATGTCACAAATTCTGTGGTTTTCTGCCAACATGGGCTGCTGTGTGTACATTAATCAGGGAAAATAATTTACTTAAATGATTTTAGCAAATGGCTGCAATATAACAAAGAGTGAAATATTTAAAGGGGTCTGAATACTCTCCGTACCCACTGTACACAGTTCAGTACACCGTGAAATGAGCAAGATAAAACAAAGATACCTAATTAGCTGACTAGCTAAGACAAAACAAATTAGCAACATAAATTCACAAAACTATCTAAGAACTATACAAAAGACAGCAAAAGCGCATGTGAAAATGTGTGGCAGAGCAACACATTCTAGTTCTAGTTCACATTCATATCGTTCTCTTTCCTCCAAGTTTTTTTTTCTCTGTTCATGTGGTCAGCTGCAAACATACACTACCGTTCAAAAGTTTTAGATCAATTGCAAATTTCTTTGTTTTTGTTTAGTGATTTATTTTCTACATTCTACAACAATCCTGTGGATTTCAAAACTATACAATAACACATATGGAATTAGGTAATTACGTAACAACAAGAAAAACACCAGTTAGTTGTTATTGTAAGACACAGAGGTCGGCCTTTCTGTAATAGTTCCTGCAAGAACAGTATCGTCAAGTGCATTTGCAAAATCCCTCAAGCACCATAATGAAACTGTCTCTCATGAAGGCCGTCCCAGGAGGACGAGACCAAAACCTACCTCTGCTGCAGACGAGAAGTTCATTTAGAGTTATCAGCCTGAAAAATGACCAATTAACATCAGCTCAGATTAGAGGCGTTATGAAGTCTTTACAGAGCAGAAGTAGCAGAAACATCTCAATATCAACTGTTCAAAGGAGATTCATGCAGCTTTTGGACGCCTTCAGCAAAACTTTACAATGTAGAAAGAAATAAACATCAGGAACCATCATGGAGTTAGAAAGTGTTCTAAAACTTTTGAACAGTAGTGTAAGTCAAGATTGAAGGCATCGGATTTGGAGCAGAGGCTTCTTTCTTGGATGGCAACCTTGAGTGTAGATAGTGACCCTGGTGTTCCTGCAGCTTTTAGGTTATAGCCAGCCTGTGCCTTGCTGGTTACTGGGTTATTCCCACCATCAGAACCAATTTCTTTTCAGCTAAGGTCAACGGTTTGGGTTTTCTTCCAGACCTTGGCAAAGCAGGCTGCACCTCTTAGTAACAATAATCTGCAATTGTTTGGAATGGTTGTTAAATCATTTAAATCTGCCATGTTCTTTCTCGGATCCGTACTGTCCTGGACTATCGAATTCAAATATATACTAATTCCATTTGTCACATACATAACTATACATAGTATGATATAAAATTAAATTCTTATTCATTCATTCATTCATCTTCTATACCGCTTTATCCTGTATTAGGGTCGCGGGGACCTGGAGCCTATCCCAGGAGACTCTGGGCATGAGGCAGGGTACACCCTGGACAGCGTGCCAATCCATCGCAGGGCAATGAAATTCTTATGTGACTTCAAATACAAAAATAACAAAAATTATTGCATTGGAACAAAATGTAAAAATATAGTATGGATCTGACAGCTGCCTCGTGCTCCTGGGACAGGCTCCAAGCCCTCCCTCATGCTGTATACAGGGTAAAGATGTATAGATGATCAGTGAGTGAATGAGTGCGTGAGGGCATGACAGCGGTAGTATGATTTGAAGCAAGGAGTATAAAATGATTTAAGACGTGTGTGCCAGAAGCAGTGTGATTCTCCATGAACTTACTGTAAGTGCAAGATGGTTTTCATCTTATGTGCAAACAAGAAATGTGCAACGTGCGAGTAATGATCATTCTGGTGTGTTAGCAGGAATGTAGGGTGTGTGTTTACATTGTCATATAGGCAAATCTGATAACTTTAGTCTTTTGTTGGTGTTCTTGTTAACGGCCTTCAGGGAAAGGAATTAAAGTTTCTTAGCACCTTTGCAGCCTTCTCATTATCGGCCAATCTACTGAGTCCTGTCGCACAAACCCTTTATTTTGCACAGCAAAGCGATAAGATTGAATCATTATCACTAACAAGAAGGTGAGAGGTCTTTGGTTTGCGATTTAAAAGACATTACAGGATTTTTTTCATCCTTGGATTAATAAACTAAGTGTATATATAGCCTATATATAGTATAGGAAGTATTCACAGCACATCACTTTTTCCACATTTTGTTATGTCACAGCCTTATTCTAAAATGGATTAAATTATTATTTTTTTTAATTCGATACACAACACTCCATAATAACAACATGAAAATAATTTACTTGACATTTTTGCAAATTTATTAAAAATTAAAACATTGAGAAAGTACATGTATTATAATAATAATAATAATAATAATAATAATAATAATAATAATAATAATAATAATAATAAATAGATTCAGTAATTCAGTAAATATGATAATAACATCCTCCCCCAAACATAATTAGTTTATTGTTTAATTTCTGCAACGTAATGTACATGTACTAAAACCCATAGTGTATCTTCTGCTTACTTTATTGTGATGATTAAGAGCAATGGGAAAGAAGAAGAGTGTGAGTCACTTTCCACTTAATAACCATGAAGATACAGTAGCTTGGATTGCATTGATCCAATCGGTTTCACTATGATGGTTTTTTACTATAATTGCTTGAATAGTTTAAGAATTAAAATGACCATGACCAATTTTAGATCCAAGTCTATATCAGTGAACAGTTGATAACCTCTAACAAAACAACCTTTTATATCAACTAAAACACTTGTCCTGTTACACAGTTGTAACTTTCAACCTCAGAACACACAGTTTTGGAGGGCATTTATTTATGGGCATTTTACCTGGTAGACCCACTAGGGACAAACTTTTTTTTAAAATTTAGATCCATTTTTTACATTTATTTCCAGACTTTTTATACGAGCTTCTGCTGAGCCACAACTCACCAGAAACCAGCAGAGCTAAGCTGATCTGGGGGAGGGGCTCTACTTATATGAGGTCACAATAGGGGGGAAATCTAAGTGGCTTATTTAAATCCTGGCCAATAACCAAAAAATAAAAATAAATTAAAAAAAGGTTAAAAAGCAGCTAATGTTTCATTCATTCATTCATTCATCTTCTATACCGCTTTATTCTGTGTTCAGGGTCACGGGGGGCCTGGAGCCTATCCGAGGAGGCTTTTGAGCACAAGGCAGGGTACACCCTGGACAGGGTGCCAATCCATCGCAGAGCACACACGAACACACACACACACACTCATTCACACAATGGTCAATTTGGAAACACCAATTAGCCTAACCTGCATATCTTTGGACTGTGGGAGGAAACCGGAGTACCCGGAGGAAACCCACCAAGCACGGGGAGAACATGCAAACTCCATGCACACAGAGACGGGAATCAAGCCTGGCAGATAATGTTTCCTCATGTTTATTTGTTTACACACTAGAGACCCATTTACATGTCCAAAAATGTATTTAGCATAAAAAGTGTTTTTTAAAAATGTATTATCATTATTTTAATGTTTAATTAATTTAAAAAAAATTATATATTATCATTATTTTTATGTTTAATTTCTAAAATTAATTAAACATAAAAATAATGACCTGGGCTAAACAAAACACACAAATCTGTAAAAAAAAAAAAAAAAAAAAAAAAAATATATATATATATATATATATATATATATATATATATATTTTTTTTTTTTTCATTATTTTAATTTGTTTTTTTTTTTTTACAGATTTGTGTGTTTTCTTTAGCCCAGGTTTAAAATGGTTTGGTAACCTGCTAATTAAATGTACATAAACTTTTGTGATAGTAATCCATAATGTAGTGTATTATAGAGTATGATGAAGTCAAACATTAAAGCCGGCCTGGGACATTTAATCAGCAAATGTATTCTGCTATTGCACACAAAACATTCAGTTTTTGTTTTTTTTGTCAGGAAATGTATACAATGGCAGATGAAAGTTGAAGTTAAAGGTATTCAGACCAAAGTATGAATAAAAGAGCAACACAAAAAGAAGAATCAGAAACATGAACTATAGTCTCATGCAAAAAAAAGAAACACACACACACACACACACACACACACACACACACACACACACACACACACACAAATAAAGGAGGATAACTGACACAAAAAAGGAATGATGTCATCCGGTGAGGCACAGTGGGAATTGTGCCAAACTGTGTGTCCTATTGGGTTCGAAAACATACAGTATATAAATAATACAGGTATATATATATATATATATATATATATATATATATATATATATATATATATATATATTTTTTTTTTTTTTTTTTTTTTTTTTAAATAAAAACCTCAAATATTTATTAATCTAAAATAAATTAAACGTATTTTCAAAAAATGCTCCGTGATAATTTATTTCGGTGAGAATGACGCAATGATTCACAGCCTGCATCAGCACAAAATGTCAGAAGAAAAAAAAAATTCCATGGTTTTAAAAGGGTTTTAAAGAACATCCACATGCTCATTAAGTGATTTCACAACCAAGATGCTCAACTGAGTTCTTAAAAACACCTGTTACCTGTTTACATTCAAACAACTATAATTAAAATATAGTTCAAAATATAAATTACAAGTTTATTAAAATAATTATTATAAATTTTCCTATTACATCTTTAATAGGCGGCGCGGTGGTGTAGTGGTTAGCACTGTCGCCTTGCACCTCCAGGGTCCGGGTTCGATTCCCCGGCCAGGCTCGATTCCCGTCTCTGTGTGCATGGAGTTTGCATGTTCTCCCCGTGCTTGGTGGGTTTCCTCCGGGTACTCCGGTTTCCTCCCACAGTCCAAAGATATGCAGGTTAGGCTAATTAGTGTTCCCAAATTGCCCTTAGTGTGTGATTGGGTGTGTGAGTGTGTGTGTATGTGTTTGTGCCCTGCGATGGATTGGAACCCTGTCCAGGGTGTACCCCGCCTAGTGCCCGAAGGCTCCTGGGATAGGCTCCAGGTCCCCCGCGACCCTGAACATAGGATAAAGCGGTATAGAGAATGAATGAATGAACATCTTTAATTGGCATTTTCTGACTGGCTCCACATGCTCACTGGCCACTACATTAGGTACACCTAGTACTGTATTGAACTTTAGAACTGCTTAATTGTTTGTGGCATAAATTCAAAAAAGTGCTGGAAACAGTTGTTAAAGATTTTGGTCTGTATTGACATGAAAGCATTACACAGTAATGAACTGCTGCACATCTCTGATGTGAATGTAACGTTGAAGAAACATGTTCTTAAACCAGTTCGGCAATTCACCTCTGACCTCTCTCATCAACAAGGCATGCTCGCTCAGTAGACCACCATTTACTTCATATTTTCTCTTTTTCAGACTATTGTCTGTTAAAAACCTCAGTAGATCACAGGTAAATAAATATATAAATATAAAAAATATATATATAATTAGTATATATAATAGTAAATAATATATAAATATCAGTAAATATCAGACCAGCCTGTCTGTCACCAACAACCATGCAACATTCAAAGTCCAGGGTAGACCTAGAGTTAAGCATAAAATATCCTAAAAGTCCTACCGTAGAGTCGTGAAAGCAACTTTACAACATAAATATTTATAAAAAAAAATTTGCACTAGTGTAAATCAGCATTACAATGGACAAATTTCCCCACCACCTGTCTCCTGTTACTAAACAACCTACAGTATCTAAAGACACACACTTACTGCATTATTTTTTAATTTTTTTATTTTATTTAGCTTTTCAGCACTATATTAAAGCTAGTGTTCAAATAAAAAAATTATCTCTTATCTCACACTTAAACATACAGAAATGTTCGTTCTGTGTACTGATCTTCAGTTTTAAGGTGCAGCTCAGGACAGCAATCATGACAACAGCAACACGTTTTAAAGGGTAACAGTACTGTTTAGTGTGTTTAGCTTTGCAAAATTTAAAATCAGTAAGTATTTTAGACATTTTAGGAACTTTCTGGCTTTGTTGTATCTTCTAGTGAATGTCGCTTTTAAAATCTTTTCTATGTTTAATATCTTCTGTATAAGAAGAACAATGCTGGACAATGCTCTGTATGCACATGTGAAACCATGCAGCAAATTTAAACCAGGCTCACATGCTTATCACTGGGATAAATCACTGACAAGGGATAGTATTTTGCTTTGTAGTCACTTCCGTTGCACATATGTATGTTATTAATAAAGTACATGTACAAATGTTACAGGAGTCGTGCATTATAAATTTGGACTCTGGATAGTCGAGGCTATTTAATTCCTTTTTTACATTTGCATTTGGCAGACCATTACACTGACTTACTAGGTTACTACTGTAAATGGCATCAATCAAACACAGTCTGGAATTATTATTATTTTTTTAATTGTGGGGGGACGCCGACAACTAGTCTAGGTATGAATAAACAAATATGTCTTGATAAACTACACACAGTCAAAATTTCTGACTTGTAATGTTTTTAGTGGGCGCAAATTCATGTCCATTCATTCTGTAGAGCATTTATGAGGTCAGGTACTGATGTGGGACGAGAAGGCCTGGCTCACAGTCTCTGGTCCAGTACATCCCAAAGGTCTCTGTGCTCGGGCCAGTCAAGTTCTTTTACACTAAACATTTACATCAAACCATGTCTTTATAGTCCTTGCATTGTGCACTGGGGCACAGTCATGTTGGGGAAAAAAGGGTCTTCCCCAAACTGTTGCAACAAAGTTGGAAGGATAGCATTTTCCAAGATGTCTTGGCATTGTATGCCAAAGCATTAAGATTGCCCTTCACTGGGTATAAGGGAAATGCCTAAATTCAATAATTAATTGTATCTATAGCGTACTGTAGCTATATCACCTCACACCTTCAGGGTTGAGACTTCAAATTCGTTAAGTGTGCATGGGGTTTTATGACGACCCCCCACCCCCCACCCCTCGCACTCTGGGTTTCCTCCCACCGTCTCATACTGTATGTGTTTTTTGTGCCCTGCAATGGGCTGGTCTCTCATTCAGGGTGTACCCTCTCTTGTGTTATAAGTTCCCTAATTTAGGCTCCAGCCCCCTCTGTGACCCTACACATATAATAAATGGTATAGATAATGAATGGATAAAAACCCTGATGCGTGTGTTTGATAGTTATATACTTACATCTTGATTAAATGCTTACATCTTAATCAGAGGTGGAAAGAGTAATAAAATTTTGTACTCAAGTACAAGTACTGTTACTTCAGTGAAATTTTACTTAAGTACAAGTAAAGTTACTCTTATAAAAATCTACTCAAATAAAAGTAAAAAGTAGCTCATTAAAAAATTTACTCAGAGTAAAAGTTACCGAGTTACTTTTTTATTTAAATTTTTTTAACAGTGGGGGTGATTCTTTTGCTGAATTGTTTTGCCCTTGGGTGTTTCCATGTTCACTCTTATATTAACAGATTATTGTTTGTTTTTAAATGTTTGCTGTGTGTGTCGATTGTATATTGATCTGGCTCTGCTTTTTTTTTTTTTTTTTGTTAAATATAAAAAAAAAAAAACACACACACACAGCGGGGTGGGATGAGGCATTCTAGCATAGTTCAAAAAAGATGAGCAGATATAAATCTCAAACTAGTTGTTTTTAACTGAAGGAACACCTTTGCATAATAAAGTGGTCACTTAAATATGGTGTTACGTCCCAGTCTAGGGCCAAACAGCAAAATAATGGTTCAGGGTTCTATTTTAAACTGTATGGAAATGGTGGTATATGGCAGAAAGAACTAGATCCAATCATTAACTGATGAAATAATGAGGTTTGTATATACACACACACACACACACACACACACACACCAGGAGGAGGATCAGATTCAGGGTGGACCCAGGCCAAAATAACAAACAAAATTGTATTTATATTTACATTTACATTTACATTTAGGCATTTGGCAGACGCTCTTATCCAGAGCGACTTAGTAGGTAGATTACCTGCAAAAAGAAACAACAAAAAAAATACAGGTAGCTTCCCGGACTCCCTAAACCAAAAACAATGAAATTATCTACAAATATATACAAAGACCAACCAAACCAAAGGGACAAAGCAATAATCAAAGTCAATTGGAAGCAAAAAGTCAAACCGGAATACACAACCAAATGTCAAAACGCCAAAATCACAACCTCTTTCATCTTTCCCGCGTCTCTCTCCGGGTTCTACTGTACATGGTCGTGCTAGTCGATGACGTCACTCAGGGCGGAAGCGACCGTGTGGAAGGTCAGGTGATGCCGATGTCAGAAAACCTGGAGTGGAGTCTGGAGCGGCGCGCGACCAGGACATGATACACACACGCGAGCGCAACGGAGCATTTATACAAAGCATAACATTTTCATTATTTTAGCATTTTTATTCATTTATTTTTTACTCAGTAGCGAATATGATTTAAAATGTAGCGAATTACAATACTTCAAACAAAACGTACTTAAGTAAAAGTAAAATTACAGATTTTTAAAACTACTTTAAAAAGTAGAAATACACAAAAAAACTACTCAATTACAGTAACGCGAGTAAATGTAATTCGTTACTTTCCACCTCTGATCTTAATTAACCTTATTTACCTTCTGAAAATGTTGTCTCGTTTAGTCTCGTTTAGTAGTAAATTTTTTACTATCAAATGCAGACTTGTTTAATATTTTACACCACAATGCTGTGGAATTCTAGATGCTGATTGGGGAGAATAATCTTCTGTAGAGTATATTGCATTACCCTGAGCACTTTATGTTCTAGCTCTAAGCAGCTTTAATATATACATTTTTAATTATTTATTTATTTTTACGTTGCCAGGTGCATTCAATTTAGTTTCGCTTCTTGTCTCCACCTATCATTGTCATTGGTTGGCTTCTTAGTGTCCCATTGTTACCTTCATCTGCTTTCATTTGGAGTCCTGATCAGTCATTGTATTTAAGTCCTCATTATTCTTTGTTCTGGGTAATCAGAGTCAGAGTTGCTTAACTAGTTGAAACAAAGTCTTTCTCTTCTGGTTTCTTGCTTTTACCCACCCTAAAATCTGTGATTGTTTGTTGACCACCTGAGCTTTTCCTGTACCTTCACCTGGGAGGAGCGTCCTGGATGTTCTGGATAGTCATGGAGTTCATTTTGTGCACTCAGTATATAATTATTACCAACACTCTATTTTAACCTAAACTGATTTTTGCAGTATAAACTTGATACAAAGAAATAAAAAATCCAATTAAATCACTAATCAAACTTTAACTGGGAAAATGAGCAACTACTGGTTTAGGGGTGAGAACGATTGCGATATGGTGGCAAAGAACCAACCTGGAATTGGAAGAAGATTAACTCATACTACAGGAACTAAAGTGTGGCAATAAATCTTTTTAACAAAGGTTACAATAACTCCAAAATTACAGAAATCAACCAGTTAATCCAAGGACTAAAAACACTGAAAGATGGTGGGAGTTTATGTATCTCTAAAGCAAAGGAACACATTAGCAAGGTGGAAACTAGTAAGCTAGTGGAGCTTGATTCATAAATCCTGAAGTTAATCTAAGACAATAATTGCCTGGTGGATAAATTTGACATACTAGGAACCTGCAGCCTACATAATAATATCCACATTATTAATCTGCACGTAGAATATGAAGGGACTGACCTTATCCACTTCTTCAAAGTTGTCTTCCATCTATTCTGCGCCAAAAGTATTTCACTGACCTGCTAGTAGTTGAGTGGAGCAAATCAGTCCCTAGAATCCTGCCTGGCTGCAGGTCAACATCCCTGACGACCCTTTATGATTCTACTTAAGGACCAGGATAGAATTCTACACATGGCTGCGAAGCTGTGAGAGAAAAATGTCATCAGGTACAGCCAAAATGTGGCGCTGCTCTTTCCTGATCTGAGTAAAATGTAAAGGAATATAACCAGTTAATAAAAGAATTAGACTGAAGAAGGTGTCCATTTACGCTCCCGCACCATGTTACACTGAGAATCACTCTGATGAGGAGAACACTTTTTTTCCCAAGCGAAAAGGATATCTTTTCACATAATGGTGGATGATGAACAGTGACGGTTCTACACTGAATCCACCCCCCCCCCCCAAAAAAAAAAAAACCATGACAAAACTTCACATTTTGTACACACCACACATTTTATTGTAGTAATACTACATGTTGTTCCGTAACAGACCAATTTAGCAAAAAAGAAATAAAATACTCATAACTTAAATAAATAGAGTATACTGTAAATATATTGAAAATAGATTGGCTATAGCCAACATTAACATAAACAATGGAAATAAATAACTGTACTTGCAACAGTTTTGTTGCAAAGTATAATTTTGTGGTTAAATTTAATTAGATCTCATGTTGTATACACTGCTGAAAAAACAATAGAACCCTGCCCAAAAATAATAGAAAATGTAATGGATTTAATGGTTACAATGGGAATTGTATTGGTTTTAATGGTAAGTATAACAACGTCTGCTGGTATATGATGGATTGATTCTATTGGTGGGTCGGATGGTAAATCCTACTGGAAAAGTGACCAAAACACACTACAATAAGGGATTTTGTAATAGTTTCACTGGAAAAAGTTAATGGCTCATAATGGTACTGTATTTAATAGAAACCATTAGAATTTCTGTGCTGGTTTGTATATTAGGCTTTTATTGTGTGTGTGTGTGTGTGTGTGTGTGTGTGTGTGTTTTTTAGCAAGGTAAGCATAGCAATCATCATAAGCAAGAAGGCTAACAAACCTAAGAGTTAATGTTATACCACTAATTAACATAATGACATGAATAACTTAATCATACAGAGAGAACATTGTTACCTTTATCTTTTGCCCGTTTCTCCTCATCTTCTTTTCTTTTTTTCCTAAATTGGGCACCTGACAGCTTTGGCCTTTTTCTCTCCATCGCTGTGCTTATTTTATAATCGACGATTCGACAATCAAAAGGAATCAAATGCACATGAAATCATATGTGTTTTAAGCATGGTTTTAAAATGATTAAGATTTTGGGTGGCTCTCAATTGCAAAGGGAGGCTGTTCCACTGCCTGGGGGCTACTACCGAAAAGGCTCTGCCACCTTTTCTTTTAGCTTTTTTCTGCGGATGTGCAGTAAATGATGATCAGAGGATCGCAAGTCTCTGGAAGGGGAGTACGGACCAAGAAGCTCCAACCGATAAGCAGGTGCTAACAAGCAGGTGTTGAACATCTCTGAGACAGTTCAACACGGTCTGAATAGATGGATGACTATTTGTTGGGACAGACAGAAAGATTTGAAGATCATCAGCAAAACAGTGGTAGGCGATTTTAGGCTTCCAGAAAATGGCCCCCATGGAAGCATATATAATGAGAAGAGAATTGGACCTAAGATGGAGCCTTGGGGTACCCCACAGCCAAGAGAAGACACTGTGGATGAATACTTCCCTAGATGGACTGAGAAACTCCTGTCTGACAGATATGATTGGAACCATTTAAGAACAAAACCTTTAATTCCAACGCATGTCTCGAGGCGTGATAAAAGGATGTTATGGTCTGTGTCAAAAGCTGCAGTCAGGTCCAATAAAACCAGAATGGCAGAATCACCAGAGTCAGCAGCTAAAAGCAAATTGTTAAACACTCTTATGAAAGCAGTTTCAGTGCTATGTCGTGCCTTAAAACCAGACTGAAATTTTTCAGAGATCCCATTAAAATCAAGGTGTGCCTGTAACTGATTATAAACAACCTTTTCTAAAACTTTTGATAAAAATGGGAGCTTAGAAATGGGCCTGAAGTTGGAAAGAACAGAGTGATCCAGATTGCTCTTTTTGATCAGCGGTTGTACTACAGCATGTTTAAAGGCAGCTGGAACACAACTGGACATCAAAGATGAATGAATATATCAATTGGGTCAGGACACTCTATTTTCAGCAAAGTGAACCAGGTACTAGGTCATGTCTGGTGCTTGTGCCGGTTCAGTGCCAGGTCAATAACAAACCCTATTAAAAACTGTCTTTGTTTTTCCATGGGCAAGAGAGTCTCATCATTACAGTACGTCACTGTTTACGTCCGTGTATGTCTCTACTTTCCCAGGCATTTGAGCTGCCCATTGCACATTGAGTTTAATTTTTAAAGATGGTGTTCAGAAACTTTTAACTTGGTCTTGATAATCTCGCCCCCACCCCCTGATGTCAGTAGTTCTTTGATCTAGCCAAGCAAAGTGTGTTGCCACCACAACACACTTTTTCTGCTTTGCCTGCCTGGTTTGAAATTGAGCACTGGTTTCAACCTTGCTCTGGAACTGCCTTGGAGGAAAAGGGGTATATATAAAACTTTGATATAGAACCAGAAGCATTACTAGTGGTACTTTGGTCTACTTTCTTTCCCCTGTATTGATCTAGTATGCATGGTTGCCCCTTGTCACCTGGGCTCTTTGTTCTAGCAATTGTTCTCTCAGCAAAAGCAATCAGACAAGATGCAGGCATTCAGTTGATTGAAATGGTTCAAATAAGACATAAAATCAATTAGATTGGTTCAATAAACAAAGCAATACCACAGGACTTGGGGCAGGACACCCTAGACAGTGTGCCAGTTCATCACAGGACACACACACACACACACACACACACACACACACACACACACACACACACACACACACACACACAGTAAGCAATTTGGAAATGCCAATTAGCTTAGTCTGCATGTCTTTGAACTGTGGAAACAAGGGCACCCAGAGGAACCTGTGCCAAGTTGTGTGCGAATCAGATGGTTTGCTGTGCGGACTCCTTGAAAGATTCCATCACAGACTATATGATACACTGCTTTCATTAGTTGTAGATAAAATATCACTAATGATTAGCAAGTTTTTAAGTTGATAACTCATAAATTATGTTGCTCCAAATGGCCTTCCGATATTATTTTAAAGCAATTTTATGTTGCTAATTAATTACTATAATAATGTATACAAAATTTCAAATAGCAACCATTTTAAAAATTCAGTGGCTCCAAATAGATTTTTTTCAGGTTTCTTTTTATTTTTTGTTTTTTTGTTAATGTGGTAGATTTAGTTCAACCATTATTTTTGTGCAATTAACTTTTATTTTTTCAAATGCTGTAGTATGTATGCACAAAATATAAATTAAAAAAACTCTCAAAATTCAACTGGTCCTCATTAAGCATAAGCATAATAAAATCTCCATAAGTTTTACAGTCAAAAGCCAAGTAGCATGTCATGGAACATTGCAAGAGAAAAAAAAATTAGATAACATCATGTAGCTTACAGTCGAATGAGCAAAACTTGAATAATGTTCTTCAGCTCTCTTGCTGAGCAGATATCTCAGTGAAACAAGTACAATTACTTTAGTAGAACTATTAGATGTAAATTAAATGTTACTCACCATGAAATATTGTTTATATTTAGTTTGGTTAGCCTATAAGTCTGCTAACACACAATCTTACCACTGGAACACGTCCAGGCAGGTTCTGTAGATAGGCGATAACTGAAAAAAATTAAATTATCATGCCAATTTTTTTAAGTTAAGACAACTTAAATTTTGTTTTCACCCCATTACCAATTAAATTTGAGTTTAAATTACATGCAAAATTAAGTTGATATAATTACCAACATTATTATTTGATCACAACTTATAAAAATTAAGTTCGCAACTTAGAAGGTTCATCTAAATCAATTAATTAAAATTTTTAACTTGCATCCATGTATTAAATCAAGTAGTGGTAAAAGGTCCTCTGAGTTAGTTTTTAGAGTGTATAGTCAACTTTTGCCTCAAGTGTGTGTTAGGTCAAAGGAGGGTAAGGCAGCACAGGTAAAAATAGTTCACAACAATTATTTTATATCAGAACAATTGACTGGATAATCTCACTGATTACTAACACAACTAAGGTAATATAATCAGCTGTGCATGAACAGCTACAAAGAGCTCTCTAGGAAACAACATGACCTCATGCAGGCAGTTTGTATTCAGACCAGCCCACAGTATAGCCAACATTCTGAATATACTTTTTGAAAAGCAAAACCAACAAAGGCAAGGATAAAATCAGATTTTGATAAAGTGTGACTTAATGGCTTCCAAATAAAAGCCTCAAAGGGGTAAAAACAAAGCTTGTCTTTTAAATCAACACAAACCTCTCAATTGTGTAGCACTTTCAGGGCAAATTCTGAACACATCTAAAAACATCTAACTACGTCAATGAACACTTTTGGCCCCTCAAGTCTCCATACTAGGCCCACTGCTATTCTCAGGTTTCATTACCATCCCTTAGCAGGGTGCAAAAACCAATTATTCCCACTGCATATGCAGGTGATTCTACTCTGCTTACACTAGTCACATCTGCAAAAGACCTATAGCAGGTACTGACAAATCTAAATCCTGATTTAAAAGGGAAGAAGGACTGAGCTAAAATATAGAAGCGAATATTTTTACCAAGCAAGTACAAGGCTATTTTTGTCTACTGAGAATGAGCCTCTTATCTGATCTTCCTTGAAATATGTCCCTAACCCTTGGAGTCCAAGAAAGCCTGTACTTCTGAATTAGCTACCTAACTTGCTCATCTAGCTAATGTGTTTCACGGAAGGTCCACACCCTGCTCTCTTTCATTTATTCAAGTCATGTGCTGGAAATATTTCAGATTTCCTGTTGCAGCAGTATATTGCGATCTCTATATCTCGCTTGCCTTGAGATGCATATGAAGGCCTGGCTCTCAGTCTCTGCTCTATTTCATCCAGAAGGTGTTCTATTGGGTTGGGTAGGCCAGACATGTTCCTTCACACCAAATCCACTCATCCATGTTTTTCTGAACCTTGCTTTTTAGGAGTTAGGCTCGGCCCCTTACTTCCATCGAAAGGAACTCTTAATGCTTCAGAATACCAAGCCATTTTGGACAATTACATGCTCCCAAATTTGTGTTAAAAGTTTGGGGATATGTGTGTGTGTGTGTGTGTGTGTGTGTGTGTGTGTGTGTGTGTGTGTGGGTGTGTGTGCGTGTGTGTGTGTGTGTGTGTGTGCCCTGCAATGGATTGGACCTCTGTCCAGGATGTACCCCACATAGTACCAAAAGCTTCCTGTGATAGGCTCAAGTCTCCAGTTCAATCATTTGATTAAAATAATATAAATACAGTGGTGTGATAAACTATTTGCCCCCCTCCTGATTTCTTATTCTTTTGCATGTTTGTCACACAAAATGTTTCTGATCATCAAACACATTTAACTATTAGTCAAAGATAACACAAGTAAACACAAAATGCAGTTTTTAAATGAGGGGTTTTATTATTTAGGGGGAAAAAAAACCCAAACTTACATGGCCCTGTGTGAAAAAGTAATTGCCCCCTGATCCTAATAACTGGTTGGGCCACCCTTAGCAGCAATAACTGCAATCAAGCGTTTGCGATAACTTGCAACGAGTCTTTTACAGCGCTCTGGAGGATTTTTGGCCCACTCATCTTTGCAGAATTGTTGTAATTCAGCTTTATTTGAGGGTTTTCTAGCATGAACCGCCTTTTTAAGGTCATGCCACAACATCTCAATAGGATTCAGGTCAGGACTTTGACTAGGCCACTCCAAAGTCTTCATTTTGTTTTTCTTCAGCCATTCAGAGGTGGATTTGCTGGTGTGTTTTGGGTCATTGTCCTGCTGCAGCACCCAAGATCGCTTCAGCTTGAGTTGACGAACAGATGGCCGGACATTCTCCTTCAGGATTTTTTGGTAGACAGTAGAATTCATGGTTCCATCTATCACAGCAAGCCTTCCAGGTCCTGAAGCAGCAAAACAACCCCAGACCATCACACTACCACCACCATATTTTACTGTTGGTATGATGTTCTTTTTCTGAAATGCTGTGTTACTTTCATGCCAGATGTAACGGGACACGCATCTTCCAAAAAGTTCAACTTTTGTCTCGTCGGTCCACAAGGTATTTTCCCAAAAGTCTTGGCAATCATTGAGATATTTTTTAGCAAAATTGAGACGAGCCTTAATGTTCTTTTTGCTTAAAAGTGGTTTGCGCCTTGGAAATCTGCCATGCAGGCCGTTTTTGCCCAGTCTCTTTCTTATGGTGGAGTCGTGAACACTGACCTTAATTGAGGCAAGTGAGGCCTGCAGTTCTTTAGATGTTGTCCTGGGGTCTTTTGTGGCCTCTCGGATGAGTTGTCTCTGCGCTCTTGGGGTAATTTTGGTCAGCCGGCCACTCCTGGGAAGGTTCACCACTGTTCCATGTTTTTGCCATTTGTGGATAATGGCTCTCACTGTGGTTCGCTGGAGTCCCAAAGCTTTAGAAATGGCTTTATATCCTTTACCAGACTGATAGATCTCAATTACTTTTGTTCTCATTTGTTCCTGAATTTCTTTGGATCTTGGCATGATGTCTAGCTTTTGAGGTGCTTTTGGTCTACTTCTCTGTGTCAGGTAGCTCCTATTTAAGTGATTTCTTGATTGAAACAGGTGTGGCAGTAATCAGGCCTGGGGGTGACTACAGAAATTAAACTCAGGTGTGATAAACCACAGTTAAGTTATTTTTTAACAAGGGGGGCAATCACTTTTTCACACAGGGCCATGTAGATTTGGAGTTTTTTTCCCCCTTAATAACGTAAACCTTCATTTAAAAACTGCATTTTGTGTTCAATTATGTTATCTTTGACTAATAGTTAATGGTTTTTGATGAGGAGAAACATTTAAGTGTGACAAACATGCAAAAGAATAAGAAATCAGGAAGGGGGCAAATAGTTTTTCACACCACTGTATATGAGATAAAATTGCTTTGATTAACATACTTTTGTTTAAAAACAGTAAAATAAAAACAAAAAAAGCTACAGCAGTCAATTAAGAATATTTTCACTTGATGACCTGAAATTGGTATATACACATTTGTGAAAGAATGGGTTGCTCTTAGGAGCTAAGTGAATTCCAGAGTGGTACCATGATAAGATTCCACCTCTGCAATAAGTCCAGTCATGAAATTTCCTCGCAACTAAATATTCCACAGGCAACTATTAATGGTATTTTAAAAAAGTGGTTTGATTGTGAGCAACAGCAACTCAGCCATGAAGTTGTAGGCCATGTAAAATCACAGGGTGTTGTGATACATAGCTCACAAAGGTCGCCAACTTTCTGCAGAGACAATAGCTACAGTCCTCGAAACTTCATCTGGCCTTCAGATTAGCTCAAGAACAGAGTGTAGAGAGCTTTATGGAATGGGTTTTCATGGCTGAGCAGCTGCCTCCAAGTCTTACATCACCAAGTGCAATGTAAAGCATTGGATGCAGTGGTGTAAAGCACTTCATCACTAGAGCAGTGGAGACGTGTTCTCTGGAGTGACAAATCACGGATCTGTCTGGCAAGCTGATGGATGAGTCTGGGATTGGCGGTTGCCGGGAGAGCGGTACTTATCTGGTTTGGTGGAAGGCGGATTATGAAGTTAGGTTGGGTTTCAGGACCTGGGTTTGGCCCCTTAGTCCCAGTGAAAGAAACTCTTAATGCTTCAGCCTACCAAGACAGTTTGGACAATTTTATGGTCCAAGTTAGGGGGAACAGTTTGGGGACGGCTTGTTTCTGTTCGAACATGACTGTGCATCAGTGCACAAAGCAAGGTCTATAAAGACATGGATGAGTGAGTTTGGTGTGGAAGAACCTGGCCTCAACCTGATAGAACATCTTAGGTATGAATTAGCCCAGAGACTGACAGCCAACACACTCCTAAACCTTTCCAGAGTTGAAGGTAATCTAGCTGCAAAGGGGTGGGGCCAACACCATATTAAACCGCATAGATTAGGAATTGGATGTTACTCAAGTTCATATGCAAGTGAAGGCAGACGAGGAAATACTTTTGATAATATAGTGCATATAAATTGGTGCTAATTTGGGTGGAGAATTAATACTGGATCTCATTTTTAGCTCCTAGTTCTCATTTTTAGTACTTATGTAGTACATACGGTAACATCTCCCAAAGGTGCACATTTGGCTCATCATCACTTATTTCATAAATACATAAATCTGAAAAGATTGTGCATTATACCCCGATATCGTAGTACATACAGTAACAGCTCATCCTGAAATACTTATCACAGCACTTTGCTAAAAATTTTATCTTTTAACTATTAATAATCGACATGTCATGCATTTTGTATCCGTTGTAGCTGCATTCAATTCTGTGGAATGTAGCACGAACAGTTCCAGCTATTAGTTGAAGCATATTTAAGTTAATAAGACTGAAAGAGTCAGATCAATGTAATGTTACAGTTTTACATCCAAGATTTACAAAAAGTGCTGAAACTTCTGTAAATGTTATATATATATATATATATATATATATATATATATATATATATATATATATATATATTTTTTTTTTTTTACAATTTTTTAAATAAAATTATGTCAAATGTATAAAAAATATCAGTCAGAACGATTGTCAAAACTGCTGTTCTGTGGAAAATTAAACAACAGTTTTTGATCTTAGAATTCTACAGAACTATTTAGTGCCATTATTTATGAGCGTGTACATGTGGAATTTGTTAAAGCTTTTACTTAAATGTTCACTCTTGCAAAAACAAAAAATAGGCAAAATAATAGGAGAATTAGACAAGAGACTGTGTTATTATTATTATTATTATTATTATTAATAATAATAATAATAATAATAATAATGATCACAGCATTGAATTCAAACTTGCGTCATTGCTTTTCTCATTCTTTTACACCCAGCCACACACACACCCACACGCACACGCACACACACGCACACAAACCCAGGTGACCCGATGAGTTACTGTAAAAAACTGGCTGGGCAGGCTGTGTGAGCAGAGCAACAGATCTGTAGGTGAGCTCATTCTACCTGTGCACGCCTGTAGAAAAGCAAAGGAAACTCTTTTCTCGTTCATTATAACGGATTTCAGCACAGCGGAAGCTCATACAGGATTAACCTTTTCACTGAACTACAGTCCAGGCTGCTTTTGTTTATTTCTGCTGCTGTTTTTGTTGCTGCTCTCATGGACACTGCACTTTGCTAGGATTTACTTGACCCTCAACATGATCTTTATTTCTTACACCTGCCTCGTCGGTAAATAGTCCAGAAGATATCGAGGTATGAATGCACAAATTTATCAGATTTATGTATTTATGAAATAAGTGATGATGAGTCAAATGTACACCTTTAAGAGATGGTATGTACTACATAAGTTCTCTACAATTAGTGAAATGACTTGAAAAACAAAATGATAGGAATAGAAAGAAATTTTTTTGTATCATTTATACACTTTCAGAAAATAACACTACCAAAGTGTATGTTTTGTTGTCTTGTCTTTCACCCAGAACAGTGATATAGTGTAACTTAATCTGAGGTACATTATTTGTGGTCTTATGTACTCATATACATACTCCTATAACTAATGAAAGTAAATTTTATGTACCTCCAGTTAAAAATTATAAGAAATGTTAAGGGATAACACATAATTGACCTTACTCTTATAGAAGAATAATTAGCGGGCTTTTACTGTTCCAAAGCCATGCTCATACTACATACAGTAGCAGCTCATCCTGAAATACCTATCACAGCACTTTGCTAAAAATTACAATCTTTAAACTATTAATAAGCGACATGTCATGCATTATTGTGTCCGTTGTAGCTGCATTCAATCTTGTGAAATGTAACAAGAACAGTTCCAGCTATTAGTTGAAGCATATTTAAGTTAATAAGACTGAAAGAGTCAGATCAATGTAATGTTACAGTTTTACACCCAAGATTTATAAAAAAGTGCTGAAACTTCTGTAAATGTTGAAATGTATTTATTATAATTTTTTTTTTTTTTTTTTACAATTTTTCAAATTCAACTATGTCAAATGTATAAATAAAATTAGGCGGAACTATTTTCAAAACTGCTGTTATGTGGAAAATTAAACACCAGTTTTTGATCTTAGAATTTTACAGAACTGTTTACTGCCATTATTTATGAGCTTGTACATGTGGAATTTGTTAAATTTGGGGACAGGGGTAGCTCAGTGGTTAAGGTATTGGACTACAGTTCGGAAGATCCCAGGTTCAAACCCCACAACCACCAAGTTGCCACTGTTGGGCCCTTGAGCAAGGCCCTTAACCCTCAACTGCTCAGATGTGTAATGAGATAAAAATGTAAGTCGCTCTGGATAAGAGCATCTGCCAAATGCCTAAATGTTAAAGCTTTTCCTTAAATGTTCACTCTTGCAAAAACAAAAAAATAAGCATTAGGACAAACCACATTCATAAAAATAACATTAAGTCCCTTTTGTTAGTTTTTAATGTTCATGCTATAAATTTCTTTTTGTCAATGACAGGTTAAAATATTATAACTATTACTGTATTATTAATGAAATAAATATAACATTACAAACAATATAAAACAGCTAATGAAAGTTACTCATTTATTAAGTGAACTTGTTCTTCTTCACTATTCTTTAGACAGTTTTAGTTAGTTTTCTGACAACAGAAATAAATGATTCGTCTACAGTATTTGTATTTGTAAATCAGAAATATCAGAAATATTATTGATGATATTCAATTGACTTTATTCTTAAAAATATACTGATGGCAGCTAATATAAATCTGTATTAAAAAACTTTTTATTAAAAACATACTTTTTACAGAGTATTCAGGTCTGTAAAAACAAACAAACAAACAAACAAACAAACAAACAAACAAAC
The DNA here is from genome assembly GCA_030522415.1 of Channallabes apus. Lineage (NCBI taxonomy): Eukaryota > Metazoa > Chordata > Actinopteri > Siluriformes > Clariidae > Channallabes > Channallabes apus. The sequence continues at coordinate 7,908,902 of CM060109.1, read as the reverse complement.
AAACGTAGATTTTCACACAGACAATATGTGAAAATATGTATGTGGTGTTACAATACAAGTTCACAGTTAACCAAGGTAATATAAAATTATAAAATGATAATAAAAGACATAAATATATATAAAAAAAACTTTTGTAGTAATTGATACTGTATCTGTAGTAGTTCCTGTAGTAGTAGCTGCTGTGATTAAAATGATATTTCGAATTGCACAATACTTGTGTCTGATTAAAGAATTTATTTATATTCCATACTGATTTTTATCAAAAACCTTTAAATCACAGAATCTTATAATTGCATTCAGTTTCTCTTTTTTCTTTCTTTTGTCTTGTGTAAAATCATATAGTCTTTTAAACGATTTAATAATTCTAAATTATTGTATTTTTGTTCTTCTGCTTTTGAAGATATTTAACCTCTAATCCAGATCAGCGGTCTTCTTTTTACTGATGGCTGGATTCTTCCAGCAGTTACGACTCCTTCTTTGGAAAAATCTCCTGGGGGTCATCAGGCAGCCGGTAAGTTCTCCAGCAGAATTTATATTCTATAATTTTTCTAAAAATGTTTGCTTTCCATTGAGAATTGGCAATTATTTAATCAGACACCCTGCTTTTGTACTTTCCGGGCATCAACTAGTAAAAACATACTTTAATAGAAGTATAAGTACTGTTTTAAAACCGCCCTAGTATGAGAGTATAAAGAACGAAAATGTACAGTATTCACAAAATCTCATTAGGTACGCAAGATAACAATTTAAGATAGACTTAACTCGCTAGCTAAAATGACAATTTTTTTTTATTAATTATATCATTTAGCAAGCTACTTTAAAATATTTGTAATAATTACCTACATTAACAAGCTAACCTTAAAAAATACCAGGTGTATAATGTAACAAGCAAACATAAACCAAATTTAACAAACTAATTTACAGAAGGCGTCTAACCACTTCAGTTAAGTTCAAATTTGTGAAATTTTACTAGCTAGCGTAATGAGCTGTTCAACAAATCTTCTTAAAATGTCCCTCTGAAGTAAGACCAAAAATGTGAGGAGTAAAAACTTTTTTTTCTCTTGCAAATGTACTTTGAAATGTAATTCAGTAATGCTTGTGTAAAGTATGAATCTTTCAAAAGAGTTTTTATTTACATAGAATAACAATGTTACACATATACTTATTTTTCTATGCATGGCTACTATTTCAAATATATGGTTACTGAAATTTATGTTTTGTGATTTTTGTTCTCAGGTCTGGTCTCTGGTTCTCCTCCTCTGGCCTGTGGTGATCTTCATCATTTTAGCCGTCACTCGCATACAGTTTCCTCCACTACGCATAGACACATGTAAGTGGAGAATTCATTTCATTTCACAACATGAGGAATTGCACCACAAATGACGACTTCGCGATAGAGTGTGAAATTTGTACTCTTTTAAAATCATACACTCGCCCAGGACGTGCTTGTCTAAAAAAATACAAGATTGGAGTGATTTGCCAAGGGTTTTATACGTAGGTCTTCAAGGCTCTTTGATGGTTAAGTGGTTTCTCCAAACAGAAGTAACTTTTCTTCTTAATGAATTTTAGTATTTGTGTTTTGACAAAAGGATTCATCAAGAGTTGTTCGTTGGTAAAAGTTCTGGCTTTGTAGTTCTACAAAGAAAAACCCTCTGTCCTGTAAAAAAAATGACAGGTTTCCCCAGTGAAGAACCAAAGGGTGGACCCTGTTTAGATTTGGCAGATTTAGTTACAATGTCTCTGGGCATTGTTGGTTCAATAGCTACTTAACTGCCAGGTGGAACTTCTGGCTTTGATTCCCTAAAAATACTCCAGCTGGCGCCCGGGTAGAACAGAATGGGATGATTAAATCAGAGAACGCACAAAGCTTAAGACCTCAGCCAAGGTGTCAGGGATCTTCAACTTAAGTCCTGGTGAGCCAACATTGTGTCCAACACGGTTTGGTGATTCTTCTGCTCAAACATAGCTAATTCACATCACCTGGTAATAACTATTTTCAGTTGGTGTGTTTAGATGTTGGTTAATTACAAACTACTGTATGCTGGACACTGACCCTCTGGGACTGGACTTGCTTGTGGATTGTGTCCATGTGAGTCCACTGTGGCTACCCCTTGACTGGCACAGCTGAAAGATCAACAATGGACTGATGAGTCCAGATTATGGTGGGCATATGAGGGTGTAGCTTATATACACTAAATGGGTGTAATGGTACTAGATGTGCACACATGACATTTTTAAAAATAATAATTAGTTATTTAGTTATGCTTCATTTGTTTCCTATAGAAAAGCGTTACTGTTAGTCAAACTTTTTTTTTTAAATCTGAAATAAAAAAGGTCAGGGACAAGTATGTACTGTACTGTATATGTATTTGTTCTAATTTAAAATGTTTGGGCACACCTTACTTTCTAACCCCTCTAATCCTAATTTTTATTTCTTTTTGTAAAACAATGCTGAATGCATCAATAATATACAATAATTTCCCATGAACATTTGATATTGAGATGTCTCAATGCTCTGTAATATCTCAATCTGTAAATCCTTCATAACGGCTCTAATCTGAGTTGCTGGTTGTTAATTGGTGATTTCTGGGGCCGGTGACTCTAAACGAACTTCTCCTCTGCAGCAGAGGTAGCTTTCAGTCTTGCTTTCTTGGGAAGGTCTTCATGAGAGACAGTTTCATCAAGGAGTTTGATGGGTTTTGCAAAAGCACTCCACACAATACTGTTCCAGAACAGCTGACCTTTGTGTGTTGAAATGGTAACTGACTGTCATTATTAGTACTATTACTAAATTACCTAATGCCATATGTATTATGTTATAGTTTTCAAAAGATCCATAATTATTCGAGAATGTATTGTACCAAATTCAAAATTGCGTCCCAACTTTGGACTGCATGGTGCTGTATACAGTAAGAACATCTTGTGCTGTAAAGGGTTAAAGAACAAGATAAAAACTTTGAATGAATAAAAACCCTTATCTTCAGATTGTTAATTTCTGTGCGTGTAAATAAATCATGGAACACAATAGGCTTCTTCCTGACTCAACTCTTAATAAAACCATTATGTTTTCGGTTTTTTTTCACTAAATGCACACAATAGGAGGTAGTCTTAGATGTAATGCGATCCTGTGGCCCTTTCATTATCATGAGAACCTTGCTAAGATGCTTGTGTTAATCTGCATATACTGTACTGTATATCTTAATAAATTCAGTGGCTCCCAGTCATTCATAGATATGCTAACTGCAATCAGAAAGCAGAGGGGCTGTGATCATGATGATGATTTGTTGTTGGCTCTACTTGTGGTTGGCACAGCATCGTGGTGAGGCTTTTGTTCCATGTATTGTTTACAGTAACACAGTAAGAGGCGTGAAAAACTTGGGAGATCGGTTGTGTTTTGCTTGAAAAGCTGGCTGCAACAAGATCTCGCTTCAAACCCAAACTCCACTGGGGTATTCTTCTTATACACAGTGTCGGTGCCGCGTGATTGGCCTCCGCTGGGAGTCGGACTGCTTTCTGTGGTCTCTTTCTTCCTTTGGTGCAGCTCATGTCTGTGTAGATATAATATGTGACATCCAGAAAATATGGAGAGAGATTATTACATCTTCATCAGGAAAGTGACTAACAGGTGTACAAATCAGACACATTTGCTATTTTATTGGAGGCACAAATCTGATATTTTATCTTAATGTGAAACAGATCTGATTTTATTGTCTAAGGAGAGACATGTTGGCGCAGTGGGTAGCGTTCACAGATTCAGGATCTCGAGCTTGATCCTGCGCTCAGATTACTGCCTGTGCAAAATATCACGTGTTCTGTCCATGTGGGTTTCCTACTACTTTAGAAAAACATTCCAGTTGGTGGATGAACTGCACTAAATTGCCCCTATAAGTGATGGAATGGTGTATTCTTTCTGGGCACCCAGTGTTCCTGGAATAGCCTCCAGATCCACTGTGACCAGGACCGAAATAATCTGCTTTCACAAACCAAGTGAAGACAAAGAAATTTAAAAGAAGAACCATTAAATAACAACAGACCTGAGCCACTTTTTATGTTGAACACTTGCTGACATGATGACTTAGTGGTTGACTCACACCTACATGATTGGACGTTCTTGTCTCCAGTCTGACAGTGTGGTGTTTGCATGTTTACCCAGTGCATGGTGTTACCATCCAAAGACATGCGTTTTATGTTGACTTGTGTTTTTAAATGGCCCGTTGTGTATGAATAGGTGTGCGAGTGTGTGTGCTTGCAGATTGTAAAAATGTTGGGTTTCTCAGCAGTTTAACTTCCCCAGTTTAACTTAAGATCGATAACCACAATCAGGGTTTCCTAACACATTTTAATGCCCATATAGCATGGCAAATCAATACTAGAGGACACTATAATATCAAAGGAATACACTGGTGAAGATATGCTCAGTGAACCCTTACACATCACCTTCTCACGTCTCTGACATGTCTTGGTGTATCAGATAAGATGTACAGTATTTTGTTGGTTGTGACAAAGAGATAAGTCAGCCAATGAAGCTCCATCATAAAGGTCTGACATATTTTTCGTACAAAAAGAATTTAGGAGTGCCCTGGTTAAAACATCAGATTTATATCTTGTTTGCTTTAAGACGAAACCTGTTTGGTTCTCTGTACTGTAAGTGTATGTAGGATGAGACACTACCGGTCACGTCTGTTTTTTTTTTTTTTTTTTAATCTTCAGATTTTAAGCTACATCTACTGTATGAACTTAATAAACATGTTGATATTACTTTTAATAGTGTGTTAATTTTACTGAAGCAGAAACCCACAAAATTTAATCACAAAAATTTAAATGTTTCCTTATTTCATATAAACCTTAAAATTGAAAGTGAAACCTAAGAGATTTTAAATCTTATAACTCCAAATTAAAAATGTATTAAATAAATAAATTATTTTATTTTTATTTTCCATTAAAAATAAAAAGAAAACTTGTTTATATGAGAATAAATGTGTATTTAATAAATGAATGAATTTATTGATTTCAATATTTAAAAAATAATGATATAAAAGCATCTTAATAGTGTAATGAGCTTTATCTACTGTAGTTCTATTATATTTTAATTCAAGGTGTGTTTGGCTTTCCTCATGGAACTTTAAGAATTTAGTATATAGACAAAAATCTTTTGACAAAATACAAAAAGAAATACAATGCAGACCAAGAAAATGTGACATTTTATTTCCAAATGTTAAATTTATGTGAATTGCATAAAAAATATTGCATGATCCCAATTTTTAAAGCTCTGTATTAATTCTAACTTGATAAATTGTTCGTCACCGCGTCACCATTCGTCGAATTTCTTGCTCATGTCAGAAAAGTTTGTAAAAGTTTGGGAAGAATTTACATGTTAAAAACAACTCTAACTTTAAGTTTTTCTTTTCAATACAGGGCAATTTGAGTTGCCATGTACAATTGGTTTAATCATCATTTCAAAATCCATACAATGATTATACATTTATTGTGATTAAGGTTTAAAAAATGATAAGACAAGCTGATAACATCTTGAAGAATTAATCATAAATAAATGCATAAATATAGAAAATATTCCTACAGTATGATGTCAGTAAGCTGCTGACCTACTGTATTTGATGTGTAATACTTGTTTTCTTTGGCGACTGTCCGACATACAGTAGCATGATGATTAAGCAAATACTTGAGGCTTTGTTCAAAGCAAAAGATGTCTAATGGAATCTCCTACCACTCCTACACAGTAATCCCACAGCCAGCATTTCAATATCATCAGTGGAATCTAGCATGATGGCATTCCTGCTTTGTGTTTTTTTGCTGCTTCATACAGCCTTTAGAGAACCGTACTTTATTTTATCAGCACAATTACAGCGATCACATGCAGAAAGACACTTTTGTTTTTAAGTGTTTTTCTTTCAGGTTGAAATAGTATATAGCGGATGTAGTGATGAGCATGTTCACTACAGTACGTTACTCATACTGTATAAGCGCGCGCAAAAGCTTTATTTCAGTCATTCCAGCCATTCGTGGTCAAATAATTATTCAACGCTGGACACAAACAGCAAAAAAAAAAACATGGTGATTATTATTATTCTGTTTTTTTTAGATTCATGCCATGAGTCATGAAAGATTTTTACAAGCGTAAAAGAATATTTACGTGAAAATAGTGATTTCTTTCTTTCTTTCTTTCTTTCTTTCTTTCTTTCTTTCTTTCTTTCTTTCTTTCTCTCTCTCTCGCTCTCTCTCTTTCTTTCTTTCTTTCTTTCTTTCACCAGACTCAGTGATAACTTTTTTCAGGCTCCTTATGGTGAGGGTTAAATTACTGCCTGATGCCTTATACAGCTTTTTTTTTTTTTTTTAGCAGATTTTTTACACACAGAAGGCATGTAGTGAAGTCACTCAAATTGTATAAATTACACCTCCATCATCATTATCATCAATACCTGATATAGTCTTACTGTTACTTCCTGTTTGTGCACCCTGGAGCTGAGAAAGTCTCACAGTAACTACAGCTACAATATCCTGTTATACTGGCGCCTGGAGCTGGGTGAGACATATTAGGCAGTAAGTCAACAGTTTGTCGTGTTGTCCAAAGTTGTTGTGTTGGAAGCAGGTAAAAAATAGACAAGTGTAAGGAGAGAGTGACAAGGGCCTATAGTGACTATAGCTTCTTTTTTATTTTGATTTGTGCTTATTTGTCATCCTTATCATTTATTCCTTCACTCTTTGTATCTCAAAGCTTTGTTAGTAAGCCCGTGGTCAGCCATCATTGCTCAAGGGCCCAACAGCACCAACCTGCCGGAGCTGGGGCTTGAACCTTCGACCTTCTGACCAGTAACTTTGAGCATTGAGCCTTAACATTGAGCTGCGGCTATTTTTCTTATAGTATAGCGACCATGATTTCTCTAATCTAATATGATCTATAGTTACTACTGTTACCCATTAACCAATTCTGTGGTTGATTTACACAATCCCTTCTTATCTGCCTTTATCCAAGCACAAACATTATTTATCATGTACAGTATGTAAGCGTCTTTCCAATCTCAGCTTGTCCTGTTTTTTTTAAACATCTATAATTTAGATGTAAAAACCAAACTGCATATTCGTAAACTCTGCATCAACTGCAATTCATTCTCGTTCCTTTATGAAAACCCATATGATATTATTATTATTGTCAGTGTGAGATTCGTTACATTCTCAGCACTTCCATCTTTCTCTCAGTCAAGATGCAATTGTACTGCAAATCACACACATGATTCTCTCAAACACAATAATGAACAAACTCTGAAATCTGTGAGGACTGTTAGTCTAGAGAGAGACTAGATGTCCAAAACTCTTTGGATTTTGAATAGTTTGCAAAACACTTCCAGTTAAACTACAGTAGGCAAAAGAAAGAGACGGATATCTCCAGCAAGATTTACGAAGTACAGTGGTGTGAAAAACTATTTGCCCCCTTCCTGATTTCTTATTCTTTTGCATGTTTGTCACACTTAAATGTTTCTGCTCATCAAAAACCGTTAACTATTAGTCAAAGATAACATAATTGAACACAAAATGCAGTTTTTAAATGAAGGTTTACGTTATTAAGGGAGAAAAAAAACTCAAAATCTACATGGCCCTGTGTGAAAAAGTGATTGCCCCCCTTGTTAAAAAATAACTTCACTGTGGTTTATCACACCTGAGTTCAATTTCTGTAGTCACCCCCAGGCCTGATTACTGCCACACCTGTTTCAATCAAGAAATCACTTAAATAGGAGCTACCTGACACAGAGAAGTAGACCAAAAGCACCTCAAAAGCTAGACATCATGCCAAGATCCAAAGAAATTCAGGAACAAATGAGAACAAAAGTAATTGAGATCTATCAGTCTGGTAAAGGTTATAAAGCCATTTCTAAAGCTTTGGGACTCCAGCGAACCACAGTGAGAGCCATTATCCACAAATGGCGAAAACATGGAACAGTGGTGAACCTTCCCAGGAGTGGCCGGCCGACCAAAATTACCCCAAGAGCACAGAGACAACTCATCCGAGAGGCCACAAAAGACCCCAGGACAACATCTAAAGAACTGCAGGCCTCACTTGCCTCAATTAAGGTCAGTGTTCATGACTCCACCATAAGAAAGAGACTGGGCAAAAACGGCCTGCATGGCAGATTTCCAAGGCGCAAACCACTTTTAAGCAAAAAGAACATTAAGGCTCGTCTCAATTTTGCTAAAAAACTTCTCAATGATTGCCAAGACTTTTGGGAAAATACCTTGTGGGCCGACGAGACAAAAGTTGAACTTTTTGGAAGGTGCGTGTCCCGTTACATCTGGCGTAAAAGTAACACAGCATTTCAGAAAAAGAACATCATACCAACAGTAAAATATGGTGGTGGTAGTGTGATGGTCTGGGGTTGTTTTGCTGCTTCAGGACCTGGAAGGCTTGCTGTGATAGATGGAACCATGAATTCTACTGTCTACCAAAAAATCCTGAAGGAGAATGTCCGGCTATCTGTTCGTCAACTCAAGCTGAAGCGATCTTGGGTGCTGCAGCAGGACAATGACCCAAAACACACCAGCAAATCCACCTCTGAATGGCTGAAGAAAAACAAAATGAAGACTTTGTAGTGGCCTAGTCAAAGTCCTGACCTGAATCCTATTGAGATGTTGTGGCATGACCTTAAAAAGGCGGTTCATGCTAGAAAACCCTCAAATAAAGCTGAATTACAACAATTCTGCAAAGATGAGTGGGCCAAAATTCCTCCAGAGCGCTGTAAAAGACTCGTTGCAAGTTATCGCAAATGCTTGATTGCAGTTATTGCTGCTAATGGTGGCCCAACCAGTTATTAGGTTCAGGGGGCAATTACTTTTTCACACAGGGCCATGTAGGTTTGGATTTTTTTTCTCCCTAAATAATAAAACCCCTCATTTAAAAACTGCATTTTGTGTTTACTTGTGTTACAGTATCTTTGACTAATAGTTAAATGTGTTTGATGATCAGAAACATTTTGTGTGACAAGCATGCAAAAGAATAAGAAATCAGGAGGGGGGCAAATAGTTTTTCACACCACTGTATGTAAACTTGCATTCTGTTTTCTGTTGCACTTTTCTAGGGTTAGAACCCTAACCCTGACCCTAACCCTGGAACGTTCCTTTCCCCGAGCTCTAAGCACAGCAGATTACAGTAAAACTTACTGTAGTTTGCTAAGCACCAGCATCAAAGCCAAGTCAACAACTCAACAACACTTGAACGATAGTGAAATCATATGATATTTCTGCATGCATGATGTAGAAATATTCACATATACGCACTATCACATTTTTCATATTGTCTCTTTTTTCAGGCTATGTCGCCCCGAAGAACCTCCCGAGCGCAGGGTTCTTTCCCTTCCTGCAGACTCTCATGTGTAATACTGACAGCTCCTGCTCCAGTAAGTCCTACCTCCCAGACTCTAGCACAAAGGGACTACGGCAACGAAGGGACGTGGACACGCACAGGTATGAGATCCAAGAGCAATCTAGGTTTCATTCCTCAGTACTACAGTTAACAAATTGTACTGTTAAACCATGAAATATATATATATATATATATATATATATATATATATATATATATATATATATATATATATATATATATAATTTTTTTTTTTTTTTTAATATTAAATGTAATTTATTTGTCGCATACTGTATACAGTACATTACAGCAGAGTGAAATTCTTTAATTGCATATCCCAGCAGAACTGGGGTCAGAACGCAGGGTTAGTCATGATACAGCGCCCCTGAAACAGATAGGGTTAAGGGCCTTGCTCAAGGGCCCAACAGTGGCAACCTGGTGGAGCTCAGGAATAAATCCCCCAACCTTCCAACCAGTAATGCAATGCCTTATCCCTCTGAGCCACCACTCCCCTAACCAATAGGAACAATAGAAACCAAGAGAAACCAAAGAAACCTTTAGAGGAACCAGACTGGGAACCCATTTTCATTTGGGTCATAAAGGATAGCAGGGATTCTAGATCAGCAGTCATACTGTGTGTTTGGAGGCTGGAAGTTCAGTATAATAGGAAATGTGTTTAAGTTCTCATGGAGTTCAGTTTCGTTATTGGAGGCTATTGGAGGCTCAGCCGAGTCCAAGACCATCTTCATGGTAAAGTGGAAACATCCAGTGACCTCAGGAGTGGCATGTGCAGCTTGACAAAGAGAGGGGGAGAGAGAGAGCAGTTAGTTATGGACACAGTCACATAATGTATAAAGTGAATGTATATTTAGTGCAAAGTGCTAAATATACATTCATGACATGAGGGTTCTATGGGAAGTACAGTCCAGTCCACTGGACTCAGCCAGTCCACCATCAACAAAACTAAGTGTACATGTACATATAAGCTGTAGACGTACTGTATGATGCATAATGTTTACATCAAAACACTCAGAGTTGATGTTTGTTGGGGTTGTAGTGTTAGTTCATTCTCAAGCTATGTATAAAAAGAAATAGCAGCAGTTTTTACTAAGAGTTACATAAATTTTTTTAGACTTAAATCCAAAGTAAAGGTGATTCACTAAGACAAAACCCATTCTTTTCTAAAATAGTCCTTGTATTTTATAATTTCTTTTTACTTATGTGTGTACGGTTTTGATCAGTCAAAAAGCAAGAACTCTACAGACATAGCGACTAAAGACAACAATTCACACCCATGTGCTTTTTTTTTCATTTTGTGAATTAACTCTGTTGCCCTGTAATGACCTCCATGGCCCGGCACATTCCATTTGACCTGTTTTTCCTGTTTACAAGCCTGAAGCTGCAATTATTCTTATCTATTTATTTATTTATTCTATTCTATTCTATTATGATTTCTAGGAACAAGTCACAGAAAAATTATTGGAAAGAGTATTTTTTTTTATACAACTTTAACAAAAATGGAAAAAAAAATGCCAACAAGAACAAAACCAACCAAACATCAAACCACTTTTCTTTGTGTGAGGATCACGTGCCAGTTTTCTTTCTTTTTTTTTAGGTTTGAAATGCCTAAATGATCACATTAACTAAATATAGTTTTGTCTCGCACAAAATTTGGTGTGCACGTGCACATGACCTGCACGTGCACTGCTTGAACGTGATTGTGGTTTGTAACACTGATCTAACAACGTACAGTATGAAAGTCAGTAAAATTTAACTGCATTGGCTGTGCAGAAATCAAATATTATGATATTTTAATTATGATTTCTTTAAATGATTAATTAAAAGCTTTCTCTAGCTATGTTTTAATGTTGTTATGAGTTTAAGGAGTTTAACATAAACATATCATGTTTTACCGCAATTACGTTTTGTTTGACTTATTTTACTTATGTTTAAATTCTGTTTGTTATTTAAACATGTTGATATATGAATCTTTTTTTCACTTTAAAATAAAAATTTTCAGATGAGTAAAATGGGGTTTCACTGTACAGTATACAGTAGCTGTGTTTGGATCCAACTCGTGTTTTGATTTTTTGATTCTGTAAAGCTGTTTTGCGACAATGACCATTGTTAAAATGTTGCATAAATAAAACTTAATGTAATTAAATTATTTAAATACAATTCATTTTGTACGAATGGGTACATAAGTCATTTTTTATCACCTGTCACTTTCCTTCATTGTTGTTGTTGTTCTGTCTGCCGTTTCACTCGCGTAACTGGTTTGTACTGTAAGCTGTACCTTTTACACTACATTCTTCTGCACTGAAGCTTGAAAAAGAACATGAAAGTTTGATTAACGTGTGTTCAGCCCAAAGCAGAAAAGATTATCATTGTCAAATGCAATACACACAAAATGTTTTGTTCTGCTAAGACTGACAAAACATAAAATATGTACTGTACATGCCCTCTCGCTTTAAATAAACCAGCAATGACGTAAAAGGAAACATATCTGAAACTAAATAGTATTAGGATTTAATTATACTTTTTAAGTTAGGTTGTATACAGTATTTGTCATTTAAATAACATGTATTCCTAATCCAAACTCAAACTCTGTCTCCTCAGTTTTCCACTGCTACCTCATGGATTATTACCCTCTTTACCTGACCTTGAGAAATTTCATTTGGTCCATACAATCATGAAGAGAGACACAACCAACAGCACACAGATGCTACAGCAATGGGATTCATGGCTAAGTATGTACAGTACCTGCACTTTCCCGTCTTTAAATCTTTCCATGTTAAATAGATAGCACTAACACATAAATGTGTTATAAGCTACTTAACGCATCATTTTGTTCCACTAATGCACTAATCAGATTAGACTCTGGGAATCTTGGTGCGTCAACAGCGCCTACGTTTACTATAATGGCATCGGGGTGTTTGATTCATGTCTCATCGACCATAAAATTTTAATCCTAGCAATAGTTCAAAACTGTTATTAGCGTAGGTATAAATTTAGTTACTTAGTAATTTAGTTTTTTTTTTTTTAATATACAATAAATATAACTTTTGACTTTAAATCTGAAAGCTCGTCAGATGGAGATGAAAAATAAAAGAAACAAAGACAGTTTCAGTATAACAAATTCCCAGGTGTGCAAACATTATCTTTTTAGGTTTATTCAATTTTGTCTAAAATTAATTTACTAATGTAAAGCAAAACAATTAATAAATAATGCATTGTTAACTCTTGGATGCATGAATATCAGCACGCTCACCTCCTGACTCAGACCAGATCTAGGCACGGTGACAGTAGACTTCATTGAACCAATATGGAACAGTAATAAACAGCTTTATGGCAACGGTAACTATTTACAGCAGAAACACAGTATGGTGATATTCAATATATCTTTCCTTCCTTGGTCCTGCATTATTTCTTAAATTACTCTGCAGTAGTACCTGGTGCCCTAAGGCCAGAACTGAATAACTTGCAACTCACTACTTACAAGCAATCCAAGCAGGTACATACTGTACTGTAACAAGTTGAAAATATTTGTACATAGTTATTAATGGGAAAAAATGTCAGGTATTTGTCGGTTTAATGAACGAAAATGTAAATATAGGTTTCTCTGTAATTCTAAGCCAGTATTAGATTGTTAAGCAGGCGTAATTATGGGTTAACCCCAGCTAATACTAATCTAATACTGAACCTACAGTCATGTGAAATGATAGTATTCCAGACGTATTAAACAAAATGATCTTTTAAATTAACTTTTTACTTCGAACACATTGAAAAACACCATTAAAGCTTCTCTTAAAATATGGTAATATTTTTCTAAACTTTTTGTGAATATGCTTCATGAAGCAAATTATTATTAATTAGAAATGGTCCAGATGTTTATAAGATTTTTATATGAAATGTTGCGTATACAGTATACATTCATTACAAATTTTATTTCTGTCAACTAAATAAGAAGATGGATTTTTCACAAAAAGACAAAACCGGCTATCAGCACCAGATTTTCAAAATATTGGAGGTTGACTGAATAGTAAAGTCGGTGTATTCAGCATTTCTGTTTATGAAGTCAATATTGCGTGAATGAGCCTCTGTTATCGATCTCAACTTGACAACACAGACAAGATTTTCTCAATTTTTCAATTTGCGCCATTAAATTAATCTGTCTTGTTTGTGTTGCCACTCTCGGCCTTTCAGACCTATTAACAGTGGATCCAGTTGTTCAGAATCTCTTCCGAACTGTCTGATGATGTCTGCTTGTGTTGCACCAAGTGGAAATGTTCCAATGGCCTTTTCCCTGCTAGCATTGTGTAAACGAGACATGATAGTGTTAAGATTAAATACCCAATCAGAATGTTTTATTTATTTATTTATTATTATTATTGTTTAATTAATTAATTAAGTAATTAGGTAATTAAGTAATTAATTAATTACTTTTTAGATCAGTTCCTGTAATGTTTTTTTTGTAGCCACTAAGCTAGCTTTATACTCCATCTCCTGATGTGACTCGTGACTAATGTAAACTCTTTTCATTTTCAAGATACCAGCGTGGAGGCCTCATCAAACCTCAGCATGTCCATCTTAAATGCCATCAACTATAACATAACCGACAACCAGGTTAGTGAGCAAAAATATTTTTTATAAAGCATAAAAAATGGTTGGTGTTACAATACATTATTGAAAAGAAAAGAAAAAAACATTTTGAACCTGAGTTGAGCTTTCAGTGATTGCAAAATTATTTGTCAGAATATTATTCAGTACTAAAAAATATATATATATAAAAGTAGTCATTGTTGGATAATGGTATTTCTTTCTTTTTTTAATCCAGAAGTTTAACTTAATATAAGTCTAATGAAACAAATATGTGTTAAATATTTGAAGATTTAAAGAGCTGAAAATGGTATAAATTAATGTCATATACAGAAAAGAAGATTTCATTTAGATATTTTAAAAAAGATTGCAAAAACAGTCATTGTTGTAAAATTTTTCTAAAGTATGAAACAACATTTAGTGACTACACTCAGCTCTATCACGTGTTTGTATAATCCATGTTTTGGTATTATAACTGTATTAACTGTTTCTATTGAAACTATAATATATTAGACCTAGCATATTAATATGATTATGAAATATATAATAAAAAAAAGACTTTAACCACAGTGTAAGATAAATATAACCTGTTGTTTGAAAGTGATTAAATAAACATTATTTGATGATTGAAAGTGATTCTAGTTAAACAGTTTACTGCTGTAGGTTCTGCGGCTCGAGCTACAGTATGTGTACATGGGTCAAGGATTCAACAAAAAATTATTCAAATCTTATCTAGCTTTGAATATCTGTTTGACACCTAATCACACTTAATTCTCAGTCTCTTTATAATGAAACACCTGCTTCTGAACAAAATGAGACACAGAATCAATTAAACAAATAACAGTCGCATTCTTGTTTGTTCACTTTTGTATTCTTGAATCTGAGTATTTTTATTTGATTGTAATTTTGATATTATATTTTTAATCAGTCAAACATTTCATCTGCCAGTTCCAGGATGTTTTGGACCCCTTCCTGGACACATCAGATATCCTGAAAACAGCATTCTGCAATATCTCCATGTCTGTGCTGTCCAAATACGATCACGACCACTCAGCATTGGAGGATTTCTGCACGTCTAATGATACAGCACTGGAATTTTCCCTCTCAACGCTAAAACAGGCGAGCCTCCGTCACGAGCACACACTAGACCTTTATTAGCAGTTTGCTATTTATTTAATTAAAATTATAATTAAGTAACAGGAAAATTTCCCCATGGTTGGGACCTAAAAAATGTGTCAACAGAGGAAATGTAAAATATGACATTTTAGAAAAAACATGCTCCAGCTGTTCAAATTAATATATACAATTATATTGTGGTTTTGAAGTATTGAAATAGATTCTCAAAATGTTGCTGGAATAATAAAAATGATTTACTGTAACAATATGGCTTTATGTAGGAAATATTTTGGGTTTTAGTTTTTCTTTAATTGTTAAATTAGTTAAATAACAGATTTTTTTGTTACATTAAAAAAAGTTACATTAAATACGTCAATAGTTTTGAAATAGTTCAAATGATTGAACAGGTAATCTCCTATACTTAGAGCTCACAAATTAGCTCCTTTCATTAGAAAAAATATATTAACATTTTATTTTTTTATATAAGTTTTAATATACAGTATAATACGTTTTTTTTTTATTTTTATAAATATTATATATAATATAATTATTGCCGTGGGCTTTTTTTATATGGCAATATAAATGGTTAAGATAATTTTAAAGTAAACACAAAATTTTAATGCATTGAAATAATAGGTATTTAAAGTACTAAGTTACGTAGTGTATATGTTTTATTATGTATGTTTTACTTAAGGCTTATCATCCATAGGCTCTACTGTACATTTATTTGCTCTATTCATGTCATGAACAGTCAACAAAAGTCCCATTCACTCAAATCTCCACCTACCATCTGCATTTACCCTACCTTTAAACCAAACAGAACAGATAATATACTTCATTGTTGTTTAATTGAGGCAACGCATTGCAAGTCAAATTTGAATTTGAGAAGAGGTTGCTTAAGAAAATTCTCTCACACCCACCTTTGAGTTTTATCAAACAAGTGGATTATAGTCATTAACTGTACACAATATACTGTAAGTTCAGGAGTTATTTCAATATTTACATAGGGAGAGTTTCTTGTGCTCAGGGTTACACAGATTTTTCCATAGCTTTTTTTTTAAACCTGAAAATGGGTAATGCTGGGGTAGATAAATTGTACCCTGCATTTTTTCTCTTTTGCCATTAATGGGAACAAGATGTTATATAAAATCAAGAAAAATATGATATGTGTATAATTTATATGTAAATATATATATGTGTATATATTTGTTTATTTGTGTGGGCTTGCAGCTAATCACACAGTTGGTGCTCCAAGATCCACTGATGGTAATCACGGCAGTTGAGATGTCCGTGGAAACGATAGACAAGCTTCAAACACAACCGCCGCTATGGGACTTCCTGTTGGGGTTGCCGGAGAGCTTTATGAAAGCCACAGATCAAGAGATGATTGTGGTTGTATCTGAAAACCTGATGGGGTTGAAGAAGTGAGTGACTTATTTAGTGTTACTCATCGTAGTTCATCTTTCACTTTGCAAAATATTGGCCCCCATTAATTGATGCAAGGGGTTAAATTTACATAGCTGGTGATTAAGACACACTGTGCCTAGAATACTTTTTAATTTATTTGCTTAATAATAACCTAAATTTAGACAAACAACCAAGTTACTTATACGTCTAAGACCCAGAAAAGTAAAAAGAAAACGTTAACAAATTAATCTGCATCTGGGTCTTAGATTTGGACTTTTGTATGAAACGTTTTCAAGGTTACAGCAAGGTTGCTTGGGGGTTGTCTCTGTGTTTGTACATATCCTTATAGGGCATCATTCATTGAAAGTTGAATTGAATCTTACAACAATGGAGCTTTTAGTAATTTCTCAAGAGATCAGTAAGGACTGGGAATCAAATTCATCTTTTGAATATAAACCACTGTCTTTTCACCTCTTGCTTATGTGTAGGGCCTGGGACTCTATTCAGAGCAGCTTCCAGCCAGCTAACACTTCTATGGACATGCTGAACCCCATCATTGATGAAAGCATTGAGCTCCTGAACTACCTCCAGACCTGGGAAGGCAGAAGTATGTGCTGTTCAGACTGCGAGATATTAATAATGAAAAATAAATAAATAAATAAATAAATAATACTGAGCGTGCAGGGGTTTGGTAACTGGGGTTGGCAACAAAAGAAACAGAAACCCTACAGTTATGTGTTGATTTACTGTGTGGTTTAAAAAAAAGTTGTAACACGAGCTTGTGGGTGTAATAATTTTTATCTTAAGTCTAAAAATCTGCATGGAATTTCTATCGTAACCTGCATTATTTTACCACAATGTGAAAATGATATAAACCTGGACACGTGAGAAAGGATATATACTGTATGTAGACATGTGAACAAAGACTATGTATTTATTTGCATTATATGTATTTTCCCAGAAAGTCAGCATTCAGAACTTTTTGTAATTAAAACTAATAACTTTATCATACAACTTAAATCTTTTTAGTAATCTAATAGTGTGTAGTGTTTTGCTAGTTACTACTAGCTTTATAGTAATAACTTCATAGTACTGTTAGTAATTAATATAATACTTTCCAAACTTAACTACAGTATATTAACAACTTTGTAGATAAGCTTCATTGCTCTGTTTAAGTAAGAAAGTAGTAATAATTATAGTACAGTTTTAGTAATTATAATTTTAAAAATTAGTTATGTTTCATTAGCCTTTTATTAACTGCATACAGTAGGAACGACTCACCATTTTACTATCTTTATAGCACTTTAGTAGAAACTTTACAGTAAAGTCTAATTGCTGTTTTAGTAATTATATTAATAACATTGTTAGTTGCATTTCACTAGCCTTATCTTTTTCCTGTAAAAGTATGGTAAGAACTTCACAATACTGTTTTAGTAATTATATTAGTAACTACATAGTAGCACTTAATCCACTTTACAGTGCTTTATTAGTAGCATGAAAGTTAAAAACATAATTGTTCAGTTTCAGTAATATTAGTTAAACATATACTGTATAGTACTATTTTGGTAGCATTGTAGTAAAAAATGTTTTTGCAGTAAACATTTTTTATTAACCTTAACATTATATATTATATATATACTCAGCAAAAAAAGAAACGTCCTCTGACTTTCAACTGTTTTTACTTTCAGTAAACTTAATGTGTAAATATTTGTATGAACACTAAAAGAGTCAACACCATAAGACAAAAAAAGGCTCAAAATCAGTCAGTAGCAGTCAGTATCTGGTGGCCACCAGCTGCTTGAAGTACTGCAGTGCATCTCCTCCTCATGGACTGGACCAGATTTGTCAGTTCTTGCTGTGAGATGGAGGGATTGTGTGTTCCTGGTGTGACTCGGGCAGTTGTTGTGGCCATCCTGTACCTGTCACGCACGTGTGATATTCGGATGTACCCATCCTGTGCAGGTGTTGTTACACGTGGTCTTCCACTGCGAGGATGATCAGCTGTCCTTCCTGTCTCCCTGTAGCGCCGTCTTAGGCGTCTCACAGTGCGGACATGGCGATTTATTGCCCTATAGCCACATCAGCAGTCCTCATGCCTCCCTGCAGCATGCCTAATGCACGTTCACGCAGATGAGCAGCGACCCTGGGCATCTTTCTTTGGGTGTTTTTCACAGTCGGTAGACGAGTCTCTTTAGTGTCCTGCGTTTTTAGAACTGTGACCTTAAATGCCTACTTTCTGTAAGCTGTTAAGGTCTTAACGACCATTCCACAGGTGCATGTTAATTAATTGATTATGGTTAATTGAACATGCATGGAAAACATTGTTTAAACCCTTTACAATGAAGATCTGTAAAGTTATTTGGATTTTTACAACATTATTGTTGAAATACACAGTCCTGAAAAAGGGACGTTTCTTTTTTTGCTGAGTATATATATATATAAAAGTCTTCTTCTTCTTCTTCTTATTATTATTATTATTACTATTTATTTATTTATTTATTTTACAGATGTTAACATCTCTTTGGGTGACATACTGACACCATCCAACATGTCTTTAATTACCTCTGAAAATGCCTCATGGATCCATGAGTTGCAGATTCCTCTGGATAAGGTGCAAAAACATTATTTTGCAGTGATATAAAAGTGCATGCTGTAAAAATTTAGTTGTTCTGTACTTAGTGAATTTTAAGAAAACAACATTAAATCTACTTTTTTATAATAAAAAAAAACGCAGTACTGTTATCTAAATCATTACAGTAATACCCTTATAACCCCTTTTAGTATCTTTACAGAAAATAAAACAGTACAATTATAATAACTTAACATAAAGAATAGCTTATATTATAGAAATGCTACTATTGTAGTACTTTTATGTTAATGATCCTTAATGCTAAAAATTAGTAACTTATTGGATACATTTAACGTTAATGTGACTTTATAGTAACTTTATATACATACATTATAATTATAATTATATTATGATTGAAAATGTATTTTTATAGTAATATCTGTATTGCAGTTCATGTCATTTTATGGTACCATGGTAAAATTGTGTAAAAAAAAAACTTTTTTTGTAAGATAGATAGATATATAGACAAACATACGCATAATACATAATTACATTCTTTTGGCAAATATTTACTGCTTTCAGAAATAACTTGCCTAACCGTCTACTGAAATGTTTTGACTTTTTTTTGTCTTCCTCAGGTGCTTGTATTGTTCAACAGAGATGCCTTCTTGGAGTTCATGTGCACCAACAGGTCTTTCTGTGATAGCCAGCAGGTTGACATGATATATGAATGGATAGACCAAGAGAAGGTGGTTCTGCAGGTACAGATTTTACAATTTATTATTATTTTTTAGTTAAACAAGCCTCTGGTTGCCTACAGAAGACAAAGTTTACACGCCAAGTTGAAATTTTTTTTTTTTTTTTACCTGATCGATTTACAAGTGTAATCTGGTTCAACATGTTTCACATCTGAAACATGATATTTCTACATCTGCATTGTTCAATCTTTTTACATTGTCTACCTTAAACTAATTATCACGACTAATTCAAATATTGACCTAGTATTTTTATATTGTATTTATATATATTATAAATAAATTAGTTACCCCTGTCACACTGTCTACAAACTCAATTTCTAATTAATAATATACCTGTATAATATAATGCCATGAGAATCACTCTTTGTGAATAGTAGTTATGTAAAAGTTGCATTATTAATGCTCTTATAATGCACTACGGCCTATTTTCTACACTCAAGAAATTCTGAAATATTTACATAAATAATGCTTTTATAAAACACGGTGTACACTTCCTACAAATTCACTTCTTAAATCAATAATGTTTTTATGAAGCACTACGCATAGATCACTTTCCATTTTAAACTTTTACATTAATGCACATTGCTCAAGCTGGTTCTAAAACACGACACACACATGCTCTGCATCGCTTCTTATCTATAATATATATATCTATATCTGTTATCAGTACATACAATCTCTGTGTGTTAGACATTGTCTGTTATAGATCTTTCCACGCGGCTTTCTGTGGGATTCATACAATTGTAATGAATGTTTTATGAAGCTACATAATAGATTCCTTTAAACACTGTGTACTCATAAATTCTGACAATAGAAGACTGGTATAAATCTTCAAGCATGACTTCAAGGCAAGATTTTCTATGGTGTTATTAATGATTTAAAGCTAACATTTTTGTTGCTTTCATTGTCTGTTTAGGACTTGAAAGTCCAGATGTCTGTTCACACTGATGCTTAGATAAGTTCTGAATTAGCTTGAAAGCTGTCGAAGTGATGTGATGTGATTTATTATTATAACAGTTGCTGTTGGTCTGGAGTCAGTCTACAAATTCTCCAGAAGATCTTGCCTTTCTGGGTAAATCGTTTGGAGGCTTTTCCTGGCCGGGATCAAATACAGACTTCAACAGAAGTGACGGACAGCCAGAGACGATCCAGGAACAACTGTATGCTACGAAATTCTACACGTTTTAATATAATTATTACAATTAGATCGTTTAAAATCTCTGGAATGTGATTTTTGCAAAGCGTTCATTGTTCTAGTGTTGCACAATTCCTGTCTGCTATATGGACAAGTATTATAATTATCCAGCAACCAGACAGAGGTTGCACTGTTATGCTTTGATCAGTCTCATTTACTAGTTACAAAAATAAACTCTTGCCTGAGGTAACATGCAGCCCAAGTTACAGAATGTACGCTTTTCTTCCTATTAGTTACAGGTTAATATTACAGATTGTATTGTGCTATTGTTGCTGCCCCACATCTCCAGTGCCCCGGGTCTGTATGGAGTTTTGCATATTCCCTCTGTGCCCCTATTATTTTCCCTAACCTTAAAACTGTCTTTGTCTAGATATAAATATGTCCTTATGGCACCCTGTAAAGCACTGGTGTCCTATTCATAGTGTATTTCTGCCTTTACATGCAGTGTATTTCCCAGAAAGCGTCTGACCAGGATGAAGTGCCGAAGCACCTTGGGGTTTAAATAAAACAAATAATAATAAAAAAAAAATTCAATTTGTACAGCTCTTTTAAAATTAGACATGGCTTCTAGGAAGCGTAGCCCTCAAAGCTCAGAACATTTTAACCAGTTTTTGTTTTTGTTATTTTTTAAATGACCGTACCGTATAGGGCTCAGGATTGTGCAGTACAGAGTGACAGATTCTTATTTGCCCCACAAAATACAGTAGGTGTTACTGATACTTAACAAACACGGCTGATCAAAAAATAATAATGGGTCACATAGCGCAAAGAAGTAACACAGATACACATGATCACATGTTTTTATTGTTGTTTTCGGTTGTTTCTAGAACCCAAATAATAATCATAACTATAATCATTCATTCATTCATTCATTCATTTTCTATACCGCTTAATCCTGTGTTCAGGGTCGCGGGGACCTGGAGCCTATCCCAGGAGACTTCGGGCACTAGGCGGGGTACACCCTGGACAGGGTGCCAATCCATCGCAGGGCACACACACACACACTCACACACCAAATCACACACTACAGGCAATTTTAGTAACGCCAATTAGCCTAACCTGCAGGTCTTTGGACTGTGGGAGGAAACCGGAGTACCCGGAGGAAACCCACCAAGCACGGGGAGAACATGCAAACTCCATGCACTAACCATAATCAATTATAATCAAAACAATCTGATTATTTTGAGAACCTCACATGTAAGATCAAGGGTACTTGGACAACATAGAATTTGCATAATAGAACCAAGGGTTTTGTATGTTTACCTTTTTTTTAACCGTTGTTTGTCTTGATCTACTGTATGTTTCCTTGAATTTTAACATAATTTTAAGATTTTTAATAATGTTATATTGTGATTTCTGTTTAGATTCCTATTTGCTGGTAATACAGTAATGGGCATGCTCAGTGGAACGGCAGGCTGGGATTACGTTCAAACTCTATTTATGGGCGCTCATTCAGCCATGCAGTTTGCCACAGCAGTAATAGAGACAGAACTTGGTATTTAACTACTTCATCCTCATAGAATATAATAAATATAATTTCTGTGTACAGGCACTGTGTATGATTATATGGTCTGTTTTTACAGCCCACATCAAACCACTGCTGAACAGTCAAGAGAATCTCCAGGTGACCATCACGTCCTTCATACAGAATCAAACCACAATGGATGAGGGACCTTGGCTGAGTGTAACGGAGAAGGTACACACAGTCAACAACTTTAACTTTGGTTGATTTATTTGGCTGACATTTTGCTCTAATGAGACGTAGAGCTGACAGATAAAACCACACTCAAACCCCTTAAAGTGCCAACTTGCTTGAATTTAAATTCAATTTTCTGAAGTGTAGGAAAGCATCAACCATCGTCCTCTCAAATGACGGTTAACAAACAGCTGATTTTTGACCATGGAGATTGATTCAGTCTTTGTATATAGTAATGGAATCGTATAACTCACTACCCAAGGCTCTTACTGTATGTGAAGGATTAGGGTTTCGAAATGTGTAAAAGAAATTGCTTGTATTTTTCTAGCAAAAAGTTTGTTCAAACAGTTCAACATTACAGTTCAAGGAATTTTCAGTTGTAAGAAGATTTGATCTTGAGGTTTGTCTGATCTCTTAGTTCGCAGAATTTGCTGTATGTAGCTAGAAACTTCTTGTTCCTATAATGTTCTCTTCTGAGAGTTTTGACAGAGTTTTTAGGGTTTCGGCATTCTAAAATATATACAGTATGAACTTTACTACAAATTTCTAACTGCATCATTATTGTCATATTTCTTTTTCCACTCCGTTGAGTCCACAATGCTAGTTTTGTTAAAATGGTGTGTAAACAGAAAAGAATATTCACATCATGATAGGGACATTAAATAAATATTGGTTCTGTAATCTTATACCTTTGTAAAACCACTTTTATTTATTAACTAATGTACTGTAAGTGCCCATTGTTGACGGGTCACGAGTTAAAAGGTTAAAGATAAAAATAAGCTGATTAGCTTATCAGTGATATTTTTTCACAACATTTGGTCGGTGTGACAATATTATATGGTATTGGTTTACACTGGACTGGTGAATAAATATTAGGACAATGTACAAAATGTATTTAGTTCACTGCACTATTTTGAATTTACAATCATTTCATCTTTTTACAATCAATGGGAAAGAGATATATAGAAAAGGTTATGTTTATGACCTTGTTTACTAAATTGTGCTTAGATATCTAAGCACAATTTAAATTTTCAGTTTGTAAAAATGTAAAACTTTTCAGTTTGTAATCTGCCACATAACTGCTTAACACTACTCTACATTTAATTGTATTTATTGCAAAGGGCAAACCTCAAGCAGTTATCTGTAAGTACTGACAGTTTTGCATGATACTGTGACAAAATCTGGCCGGACGGACAGACATACAGACAGAAACTTTTCTGAGACTGGTTTCAGGTTCTCCAAAAGATATCATGAGTTATTTATGTAAATAATTATTCCGTTGTCTGAATAAATAAATATGGATTCATTATTATAATATAGAAATAATATGCTTGTATAAGACTGTATGTATTTTATTTATTTAACTTGCAGCTGAATCATTTATCCAGTGTGTTCAACGGCACTTTAGTCTACAATGTCACACCCGGTGTGATACTGACTGAATGGCACAGATTATACAGAGCTTCATTAAAGTTCAGTGATGTCATCGAGGACATTGTTGAGCTTATCCAAGGCAAACTTTTCAGTCAAATACCACAGAACTCCACTGTAGACTGGTCTGAGATTCTCCTAAACAGGTCAGAAAACCTGCCGTAGTAAAAGTACTGAACAATTTTGATGCAATATGCGTTATTTATCAGTACTATGTAACATTGTACTTTACGCACCTTAGTGGTTTGGAGGAGTTTGCAATGATGGGGTCAGCAGTTCAGAACAGCAGCCACTGGTCAATCATGGAGCCGTACTTCCAACTGGCATACTGGATCATGGCCTACCAACCTAATGTCACTGCACCACCAAACTGTGAGTGAGCTTTCAAAATAACCCTAACCCTAACCCTAACCCTAAGTTTGATCTTTCAGAACGAAATAATGTGGTCAACATTGATAAATAATAATTAGCTATACATACATACCACCAGAGTACTTTTCATTCCTTATATTATAAAGATTCATCACTACAAGGTTTATAGATTTGAAAGTATGGAATGCAAGTCTAGACCTGATACAGGCTTTTATATTTGGAGTGTAAGTTTGCTAACAGTGCCAGTAGGATATACTGTATAGTCAGTGTTCAACATCATACTGTACAGTACCTTTATGCAATTTTTTCTATTTTTTTCCGGTCTTCCTAAAGCTGTCGATATGCTAAACTACTTATAAAATCTTAAAAACGGAGGCAACTCCAAATAAACATCACATCCACCAATTTTGGCACAGCTTGCCCCCCCCCACCTCCCCCCATCTCATAGACACCTGTTTCCAATCTGTAGTTATTTTCAGTTCTTTCAGATGTTTTATTGAAGAAAATTTGCCATTCTGTTCTGGACACCTGCTTGCCTGGATCAAAGTGCAAAGACATCAAGGCAAAAGCAGACTTTCATACACATAACATGTTTTGTCACAGCAAGGCAATGCAACAAGACAACACCAACAACACAAAGATCTTTAAACAAACTTGTCAACATTTTTTCAACATCAATCACCCTAAAGCTAGACATATTTTTCATATTGCAGCTCTTTTTCTCTGTAATTTACTATGTACTGACAAGAACAAAAATCTTCTCCTGGCCAGGTTATTGTTGATTTTACATAGTTGCTATAAAAGGAACTACAGTTCTACAGGCTACTTGTCCATTCCTGCCATCAACTGTGCACAACCTTTAATTATAGTGGGACTGAGGATGTCCTGCAGTTCAGCGGCTGGGTATTATATAAGGATGTAGGGTTAAGGGCCTCACCCAGTTGCCCAATAGAGGTGTGGCTTGAATCTCCAACCCTCTGATGCAGCCTCAACTGCCTGAACCACCACTCCCAAACATATGGTTCTGACCAATCCTGAAAATGAAATAAATTTTTTAAAAATATAATTTTGACACCATGAGTACCTGCCAATCTTTATTTTTCATGTTATAAACCGGATTCCAAAAAAGTTGGGACACTAAACAAACTGTGAATAAAAACTGAATGCAATGATGTGGAGATGGCAAATGTCAATATTTTATTCAGAATAGAACATAAATCACAGAACAAAAGTTTAAACTGAGAAAATGTATCATTTTAAGGGGAAAATATGGTGAATCAAAATGTCATGGTGTCAACAAATCCCAAAAAAGTTGGGACGAGGCCATTTTCACCACTGTGTGGCATCTCCCCTTCTTCTTACAACACTCAACAGACGTCTGGGGACCGAGGAGACCAGTTTCTCAAGTTTAGAAATAGGAATGCTCTCCCATTCTTGTCTAATACAGGCCTCTAACTGTTCAATCGTCTTGGGCCTTCTTTGTCGCACCTTCCTCTTTATGATGCGCCAAATGTTCTCTATAGGGGAAAGATCTGGACTGCAGACTGGCCATTTCAGTACCCGGATCCTTCTCCTACGCAGCCATGATGTTGTGATTGATGCAGAATGTGGTCTGGTATTATCTTGTTGAAAAATGCAGGGTCTTCCCTGAAAGAGATGACTAGATGTTGTTCTAGAACCTGAATATATTTTTCTGCATTGATGGTGCCTTTCCAGACATGCAAGCTGCCCATGCCACACGCACTCATGCAACCCCATACCATCAGAGATGCAGGCTTCTGAACTGAGCGTTGATAACAACTTGGGTTGTCCTTGTCCTCTTTGGTCCGGATGACATGGCGTCCCACATTTCCAACAAGAACTTCGAATCGTGACTCGTCTGACCACAGAACAGTCTTCCATTTTGCCACACTCCATTTTAAATGATCCCTGGCCCAATGAAAACGCCTGTGCTTGTGGATCTTGCTTAGAAATGGCTTCTTCTTTGCACTGTAGAGTTTCAGCTGGCAACGGCGGATGGCACGGTGGATTGTGTTCACTGACGATGGTTTCTGGAAGTATTCCTGAGCCCATTCTGTGATTTCCTTTACAGTAGCATTCCTGTTTGTGGTGCAGTGTCGTTTAAGGGCCCGGAGATCACGGGCATCCAGTATGGTTTTACGCCCTTGACCCTTACGCACAGAGATTGTTCCAGATTCTCTGAATCTTCGGATGATATTATGCACAGTTGATGATGATACCTGCAAAGTCTTTGCAATTTTTCGCTGGGTAACACCTTTCTGATATTGCTCCACTATCTTTCTGCGCAACATTGTGGGAATTGGTGATCCTCTACCCATCTCTCTTGGCTTCTGAGAGACACTGCCACTCTGAGAAGCTCTTTTTATACCCAATCATGTTGGCAATTAACCTAATTACTGTTAATTGGTCTTCCAGCTCTTCGTTATGCTCAAATTTACTTTTTCCAGCCTCTTATTGCTACTTGTCCCAACTTTTTTGGGATTTGTTGACACTGTGAAATTTGGAATCAACATATTTGTCCTTTAAATTGATACATTTTCACAGATTAAACTTTTGATCTGTCATCTATGTTCTATTCTGAATAAAATATTGACATTTGCCATCTCCACATCATTGCATTCAGTTTTTATTCACAATTTGTTTAGTGTCCCAACTTTTTTGGAATCCGGTTTCTATAAAAAAATGTACAGTTTATTCAAGGACAAGAAAATACTTCCAGATAAAACTAGTAGACCAAGTGATGTGAAAAGCTTGTTCAGGTTCTTAATGACGGGTTGTTGAAAGTATTTATTTATCTAAAATGTTTTGCTTTTTCCATTTACCCAGGCACTTTTACCCCAAATGCTACTATCTGTGATACTGGATTTACATGGGATGAGTTTATTCCATTGGTTGGATCTCTATATCAGGAAATCCAAGAGAATCCAGCAGCTCTTCTGAGGTAGGAGAACTTTAAATCCTTTCCACAAAACAGTGGTATTTAATTTATTTCTGGCCACAATTTCACATTTATGGTTATAATAACTAAACAATATTGGATCTTATAATTAATGTATGCCAAACTGAGTCAATATTAAGACATATATATATTTTATATTTTTCTACTGCATTTAGACCAATCCAGGGTGCAGTGTCCTTGTTTAAAGGCATCATAATGGACACCTATATGAATCATCTACAGGAGTTTCTCAACACCACTGAACCGGATCTTGCTGGGGCAGTACCGCAAAACCTCTCATTGCACCTCACTGATTTGGTCAACCACCACCTACCACTTCTTTTGAATATCACTGTCATGGAAGAGCTAGGTGAAGATATTTTGCTGGCCATGTTGAATGACACTTTGGAAGCCTTTGGCCTGGGACAGTTAGGGGTTCTCTGGTCAGGAGATTTGAAGTACAATGAAACCAACTCTGTGGTTATGAATATCCTCCAGCTGTTGAGCCCAGAGTCCATTCAGACATTTAACAATGAAGCACAGTTTGCAGGTCTGTTTGCCATCTTGCATGAACTTGGAGAATGTTTGCCCCCTGAGCAGCAGATCCAACTGGAAGGTGTTCTCAACAACACAAATGCTCTGTTTGAAGATCTAGCATTGTGCACTGCTAATGGTCAAGACTGCTTGTCTGATGTTTCACAGCTTTTCCAGATACTATCTTTACTTGATGAAATGATACCAGCGGGAGAATATGGCAATTTCTCCATGAGGCCAATTGCGAGCAATATGACCTGGTCTGTTGCTGGTCATATTCTTTCCCTTCTCCTGCCATGGAACATGTCAAAGTCTTCTCCATGGACAATGGACAACGTCAGTGAGATCATCAATCTCCTTGAGCAGTTTTCCGCTTCATCAAATCTCAGCATTAGCAGTATTCAAGAAGAACTTCAAGCCTTAAATATCACAAATTTAGGACAATTTATGAATCTATCAGAAGCTTCTTCTCTATCTCTGCTACTTTCAAAGCTCATGGAGCATGGCAACATGTCACAATGCCTAAATCCTCTGCTTAATGACTCAGCATCTCATATTGGTTCCACAGCGCCAAAATGCACAGTCCAGATTATTGAGGGGTTAATTGATTTTCTTCAGGGCATACCCATACTTGAAGGTTTACATGCAAATCTTACATCCATACTCAATATGGTACTTGATGAAGCAATAGAGCTACGGAACATCTCTAGTCTAGAAAGTGATCTGCCTGAACTGACAGAAAAACTATTGTTGGCATTCTCAAAGAACCCTAAACTCAATACTGTAGTTGTAAACATCATCCAGCTGTTGAACCCAAAGTCCATTCAGCTGCTTCACAGTGAGGGGAAATTTGAAGTGCTGGGTGCCATCTTGAGTGAACTTGGAGAACTCTTTGCAGATGAAAAGCAAATCAATTTGGAAGGATTTCTCAATCAGACGCATGCTCTTTTTGAGCAGTTGGCATTGTGTGCAGAAAGTGGTCAGGACTGTCTGTCTGGAGTGTCACAGATTTTTCAAACACTATGTTTACTTGATGAAATGATACCAGCAGGCGAATATGGCAATTTCTCCATGATGCCAATTGAAAGCAATATGACTTTGTCTGTTGCTGGTCACATTCTTTCCCTTTTCCTATCATGGAACATGTCAGAATCGTCAAACTATACAATGAACAATGTTACTGACATCCTTCATCTTCTTGAACAGTTGTCTGGCTTAACCGATCTCAACATTAGTACTATTCAGGAAGCCCACCAAGCCCAAGCCTTAAACTGCACAGATTTTGATTTAGAACAATATTCATTATCTCTGCTACTTTCAAAGCTCAAGGAGCTTGTCAACATCTCACAATGCCTGGACCCAACACCTCATAAT
This sequence comes from Channallabes apus, assembly GCA_030522415.1. Taxonomy (NCBI): domain Eukaryota; kingdom Metazoa; phylum Chordata; class Actinopteri; order Siluriformes; family Clariidae; genus Channallabes; species Channallabes apus. The sequence continues at coordinate 7,879,522 of CM060109.1, read as the reverse complement.
GGCTCGATGCTACCAGAATGCAACATACAGATTATTGAGGGGGTATTTGATTTTCTTCAGGCCATACCCATGTTAGGAGACTGCAGTATAAATCTTACATCAATACTTCATATGGTATTTGATGAAGCAATGGATCTACGGAACATCTCTAGTCTAGAAAGTGATCTGCCCGAAGTGACAGAAGAACTCTTGTTAGCATTTTCAAATAATACTCAAGTCAACACTGTGGTTATGAACATCATCCAAATGTTGAGTCCAAAGTCAATTCAGATGCTTTACAGTGAAGGAAAATTTGCAGTGCTGGGTGCCATCTTGGGTGAACTTGGAGAACTCTTTGCAGATGAGATGCAAATCGATTTAGAAGCTTTTCTCAATCAGACACATGCTCTATTTGAGCAGTTGGCATTGTGCACAGAGAGTGATCAGGATTGTCTGTCTGGAGTGTCACAGATTTTTGAAACACTATGTTTACTTGAAGAAATGATACCAGCAGGTAAACATGGCAATTTCTCCATGATGCCAATTGAAAGCAATATGACTTTGTCTGTTGCTGGTCACATTCTTTCCCTTTTCCTATCATGGAACAATTCAGAATCTTCTAACTATACAATGAACAATATTAGCGAGATCTTTCATCTCCTTGCACAGATGTCTGGCTTACCGAATCTCAACATTAGTACTATTCAGGAAGACTACCAAGCATTAAACTGCACGGATTTTGATTTAGAAAAATATTCATTATCTCTGCTTCTTTCGAAGCTCATGGAGCTTGTCAACATCTCACAATGCCTGGATCTTCTGCTTCAGGACCCAACATCTCATAACGGTTCAATGCTGCCAGAGTGTAACATGCAGATTATTATGGGGGTATTTGATTTTCTTCAGGCCATGCCCATGTTAAGAGACTGCAGTATAAATCTTACATCAATACTTAATATGGTATTTGATGAAGCAATGGATCTACGGAACATCTCTAGTCTAGAAAGTGATCTGCCTGAAGTGGCAGAAGAACTCTTGTTAGCGTTCTCTAACAATACTCAAGTCAACACTGTGGTTATAAACATAATTCAACTGTTGAGCCCAAAGTCCATTCAGATGCTTCAAACTGAGGGAAATTTTTCAGTGTTGGATACCGTCTTGCGTGAACTTGGACAACTCTTGGGTGGTGAGGAGCAAATCAATTTAGAAGGCTTTCTCAATCAGACACATGCTCTATTTGAAGAGTTGACATTGTGTGCACAGAGTGGCCAGACTTGTCTGTCTGAAGTGTCAGAAATTTTCCAGATACTCTCTTTACTTGATGAAATGATAGTAGAAGGAGAACTCAGCAATTTCACCATGTTGCCTATTCAGAACAATATGACTTTATCTGTTGTTGGTCACATTCTTTCCCTTCTTCTACCATGTAACATGTCAGAATCTGATGAATATCCAATGACCAATGTCAGTGAGATCATCCACATCCTCGAGCAATTATTGTCTTCACCAAACTTAAGCATTAACAGCATTCGAGAAGGCCTCCAAGCTTTGAATCTGACTGGTTTTGATTTTACACAATTTACAAATTTGTCAGAGATCTCTTCCTTATCTTTGCCACTTTCAAAACTTATGGACTTTTCTAACACCTCACAGTGCCTGAACCGTCTTCCTCAGGATCCTAAATTCAACACAACCAGCACAGTGCCAGAATGCACCATGGAAATTATTGAAGGATTAATCGATTTACTTCAGGCCATACCTATGTATGAAGGCTTCAAGACTAATCTTACATCCACTTTAAATATAATATATGATGAAGCAATGGCATTAAGGAACATTTCTAACCAACAGTCTGATCCACTTGAAGTCACTGAAGAAGTGTTAGAGATAATTCTAGAAAGTATCAGAATGAAACTTGAAAATCTAAATGTGGAAAATGTGTCCCTGATTGAAATGAACCTTGACACCCTGAAGGAACTTTTAAAGGTAGTGTTCGATGATGAATACCGCTATCCTTACTACATGATCAATACTACACTGATGACACAGCAGTCCTATGCCCAGAAGATCTATACTGACATCATCTTGTGGTACCTACAACATCTGGAGAATGCCACCAATGACAGTATGTTCAGCGAGATTCTTGACCGAGTTCTCATCATCACAGAACAGATGGCCACAGTCAGTGTTGCTCAATCAAATTTCTCTGCACTGGTGTCTAATCAGATCCAGGATTTAATTGGTCATGTTAAACCTCCATTAAACAGTGAAGACCTGAGTGTCATACGTAATGCAATAGTATCTATAATGGAAGGTAATGTACAGTTGATAAAGGTGAACCTTGATTTTCAACAGACCTTGTATGATTCCTTGGGGTTACAAACTAACATAAGTTTTCCAGCTGAGATCGAATCCGAGATCCAAAACTACTTCAACTTGATGGAAAATTGGATCATGAACCCACAACTGGTGCTTGTCTTCAGCCAAATATTACAGTGGAACAAAACTTTAACTGATTTCAGAACTCCAGCTATGGATCTTGAGCAGATGATTGAGGCCTTGGCTCCAATGCTTTCACCAGAGGAACAGGTCTATATCAACAAAACTGAGCGAATCTTACAGCCTCTGAACTACATCTTGGAGCTCGGCCAAACAGACAATGGTCTCCAGAGTGAAAACTTTACTGAAGCCATCATGGACACTATAAGAATGATGATGGAGAATGTATTCAATTACACTAATACAACATACACAGATAAGAATATCGATGATGTTTTCTACAACTTAATTCAACTGCTGCAGAACCCTAATATCAGCAAACCTCAGGACCTTATGACAGAAATTGTGGATGTGATAGAAAGCTTTATCGGTACCTTTGATCTCGATTTGGCTGAAGCGTTGTCTCCTAACATCCAGAACCTCCTGACATATATAAACACGTTCTCGAGCCCAGGTGGACCTCCCCAGTGGCATGAAGTGTAAGTCAATTAATTAGACTGCATAAAAAATACAAGCTATTTTTTTTTAAATATTATTAAATGAATTATTTAACATGATACTTCATTCCCTTGAGAAAAGAAAGTTAAAAAAACTAAGATTTACACATGATGGCTATGTATATCTTAGCCAAACAGTTGAATTTAATTTCATAACTAACAGCCAGGGCATAATAACACACACTTACGTACATGAGCATAGCATGGCAGGTGTTTTACTGTATGTCACATGCTATCATTGAGGCATTACTTTGTTTAGACTTCCATACATTTCTAAAGATATTAATTTTCATTTCATTGGAAAAGCCAACAGTTAGAATCTACAGGACCGTCCATCATAAGGTTGAATTTACCATGTGATAAGCACATCTTTTTAACTGTCATGCATTCTCATTGTGGCTTTATCCTTTTTGACCCGAAATATGCTAAAAATGATCTTATTTTATTTCATTATTAATAGCCAAAATTTATTGACGAACGATAACAATCTTGCACTCTGACCTGCTTTTTAAATTGTGCTATGTTGGTATGTTTACAGCCATATAATTGCAGCCTATCCTATGGCAATTATAACTAATTATATAGTTATAGTTATAGCTATAGTGCTATTATTCTGGCTCAGACTTTATGATAACTTATTTCTAGGATATGGCATGTTCAAAATATCATATATTGTTGTAAACCATCGCCATGATAGTTATCACGTGTGAGATTTGTGAATGGGTATAGATAATGATTTAGTTAGCTTTGTAGCTCGGCTTATGCATAACTAAAACATCACAAAGTCTTAAAGAGAAAATTTGGAATGACTTACAGTATAAGTAGTTATTAAGTAGAACTTAAGTGTTGTTTAAGATGACAATATCCGATGTGTTTTTTTTTTTTTGCTGAAAGTTCTTCTGTGACTTGTTTTGAATGTGGGTTTTGGCAGGACGTTGTTCTCTCGTCAGTACTGATGACCGTACTGACCTACTGTACATTCTATGATCGACAGTAATTACAGTGTAATTAACGATTGTTGAACACCTGGGATTATAATATATACTTAAATGTCCTAGTGTTTTATTGTCTATTATTGCCACTTATGGAAAGCATCATAAAGGAGCAGTCATGATTAAGAAATATCACAAGAGAGGGTGTGGTGTACTGCTAGATACAGTATAGTGTACAGTAGCACAGCTGTGATGTGGTCATATAGGCACGATGGTACAGCCCAGCTATTATTCAACAAAACAAAACAGTGAGATTACTAGGTCAGAACTAAATGTTCTGAATGTCAATAGTTTGATCTACTGTACCTGAGATAGAGCATATCACTAGGCATCAGCTGTTATGAAAAACGCGTTCCATTTTTAATGATATGTTTATGGTATGATTATGTCAGTCTCATGACATAGATTAAAACATAAGCATTATTATTATTTATCAAAAAAATGTAAATGGTTCAAAACTTTTTTATTATAATAACAGCAGATGTTGTTAACCATATATCAGTTAACTAGCTGAAGTATACTACCTCAGAATTTGTAGAAATTGTTAAAATCTGAAGCTAAAAATTAATCTGCTGCAGATATGTTTGCTTGATTTTGATGTTTCTGTGTCATCTGCATACACTGTCTATTTCTTAATTATGACTGCTCCTTTATTATGTTTCCCATAAGTGGCAATAAGAGACATTAAAACACTAGGACATTTAACTGTATATTTTACAGAAAACTATCATGTTGATTGAGTGAAACACACAGCCAAGTCCACCTTAGCTTAAGTGTTAAATATGAAAAAGAGAAAATAAATTTATTTCAGGCAAATACCTAAGTGTTGCTATAGTTTCATTAAATTCTGTCCAGTCAGTTCTGCGTGAATCTGTGACAAAATCCCACTGGAGACAGACAGATAGACAGACACACAGGACGAAGCTAGAGTCTGCACCACTCTGTAACAAATTGATGTAAATTTACAGGACTTTTTTTTTTTTTTACAGTTTCCGACTGTTTTTTTTTTTTTTCGAATTACTGTAAAAGAAACAGCATTACTGTGATTTACAATATTTAACTGTAAATATTGTATTTACAGTTTAATACACTACAGTATACAGTATTTAACTGTAAATTAGATAATCAACACACTTTAATGAAAACTTCAGTAAGTGCAAGTACTTTTGCTGATTTTATGGGCCTCTGAGTGACGCAGTAGGTTAAAGCGCTCGCCCTATCATCCGGAGATCGCAGGTTCGAACCCCGGGTGATGTTCAATTGGACACGACTAGATTAATTTTTTTTTTAAATCCTGTTAAAAATACAAGTTGAACGAATAATTATTTACCACTAAAATACAGTAAACAGTACAAAATCACAGTAATAAACTGTATATCAAAATACAGCAATTTACTGTAGTCTATTTCTACAGTACAAATACTGTAATAAAACTGCTGCCAGTAATTTACTGTAATTTTACATGAAATTCTTTTACAGTGCAGAAATCTAAATGCAATGCAAATACAATTACTTTTTATTTTTAATTTTCTAATACTATCTAAATATTTTTTATTTCAGCATTGTGGACATAATGGAGGAAATCCAGAATTCTCTTCCCTCCAATAACACTGCTAAACCCTACATATCCTCCATCCTGAATATCACAAACTACATCCTAGGTAACAAGCAAGGTACTGTCTTATTCCTTTAATATAAATTACATAAATGCTCAATTCTGTTGCACTTATTAAAATGAAACACACTTGGGTGCAAAAGTTTGCCCCCCCCCCCCCCCCCAGGACAATATAAATAGTAAGGTGCAAAGAGAGTCTGTTAGGCTTCACTCAGGTCTTTCCCTTTTTAATCACAAAAAGTGCAAAATAGTCTATGTTTATAGTAAATAAAGATTCATAATGATTCAAAAGTTTGCACACACATATTCTGCTATGTTTTAGATGATGTCTCAAGATTGAGATTGCCAATCAATCAATCAATCAATCAATCAAAAAAAAAAAAACCAGATGAAAAAACAAATTATCACAAACCCAAACAAATAGATTCTACTTCTCTTCCCACCAAATAATATTTTTGGATTTTGCTATTTGTTGTCATGCTGAAGAGAACAACCACATTACTGACTATTTTCTTTATTACACATTCCAAAATAGTCTTTTAAAAATATTCATAAAATATGTTCTTTCTTTCTTTCTTTCTTTCTTTCTTAATTCCTGTTCGTATGTTTATTTCACTCAGAAAACTGGAGTTTGTGGGCCAACATAGCAGAACTAAATCTCGACAACCTGGATAATGTCACACAACAGGTGAGGCTGCTCTATTTATTCTTTTCATTGACAGAGAGATATTCACGGTCACATGGTTCACACTGTATTCAGACAACATTACAGACAGTGAGTCACTGAGTACTGAATCACACCTGGGTCACAGCAATAAGTTCCCTATATGTTGGCAGATTAACAGTCAACCCTGGTACAGTATGGTACAGCAGGATGACATGTAGGAAAAAAAACAAAAACAAAAAAAAACAAGCGCTTGTGGTCATGCTGTTATTGAAAAATAATCATCAAAGGCATGGTGTGATGGCATGGAGTTCCTATTTCCTGTTTTTGTACCCTAAATTCAAAGCATTACAAAAATCATGAACTTACAGCTTTATATTTTAATTATAACAAAGCACCGACACAGGAGACTCCTTCTGTAAATGTTAAGTGAACATCTCTTTACAATGAAAATATGCAGAGTAAATGTCTGTGCACACTGTAAATGTCCAGGTGAACAACTGTTACTATAGAAATTAGTGCATTAATATACATTTACAAAAGATCCAAAATACATATAACACATTATTTACGTAATTGCAGCTAATTCACACTTTCTTTCTCACAGATATATTAACCTTCCTTTTCTGCCACAGCTTCCCGATCTCATGGATTTCATTCTCCCGCTCCTCACTGACCACCAGGAATTGGGTTTGACCCCTGAATCTATTAGTGCTTTAACCGAATATGTCCCAATACTCCTGCAGATCTTCTCAGGAGCACCTGACCAGCTCATGTTTCAGAGGTAAACTATTAATAAAGTCATTATTTTACTCCCTATATGTATAAAACCCAGACTAACTCCTTGTTGCGTTTTCTTAACAGACTGGAAAATGTGACGACTGCGTTTCTGTCAAACCTGATGACCACACCCGCAGGGGACACTCTACATATCGGCCTGGATATCATCAGAAATGTCACAGCGTCCATGGCGCAAAATGTACAAGCTCAAACCGGTAAGACAACAGACCTGTAATGAATACAGTGCAAAAAGGACATGAGCACTCAGAGCTATTTAAATAGTCCATATTAGACACATACAGTATTAGGAATCATTTTGTATTACATTAATCAGAATTGACAAAAGCTGATGTATGTACAGTATCATTAACAAAATGATAATATAAATGAGTAAATATCAATTAAAGCACATTATGGAGTATTTTATTTCTCATAAGACTACAGCAAATCACAAATACTAACCTGTATTAATTCCTTACATTAAACACTAATTTAATTCTCATTTACTTACACATTATTTAAGAATATAGAGTACTGTGCCAAAGTATTGACCCCCATCCTTACTTAAATTTAATGAATGAATGTAGATTAAATTAAAGTAATTGAAACAAATGTTTTTACTGTTTTAAAGTCTTTCTGGAGAACAATTTCTCAAGATTACATAAAAAATAAAGCATTAACTTGGTGCAGCTTAAACCCCTGAATTTTACAAAGCACTGACACTGGAGACTCCTTATATATATCTTATATATTGTCACGGGCGCAGGCAGAACGATATGAATCCAAGTGCAGTTACTGACTGTATAGAGATGTGGGGGCGTGGTCGGGGGGCGTGAGCAAGGGTCGAAAGCCGTGAGTCCGTCAGCGAAGCGTCCAAAGCAAAAACACTAGACTAAAGCCGTAATCAAAAAGGGAAAGCGTGAGGTCAAAACCGGGAGATCAAAAGGGCAGGCGAACAATCCAAATCGGCAGGCAAAAAATCAAAAACGAGAAAAAACAAAGCGAGGTCGTAACGTGAAAGCTAGAGAAAAGAAACGCGAGAGAATCGAGGTAAACACACACAATAATCCAGCGATCTGAGCAGCGCGCCGCGCATGCTTAAATCGCTGGAGTAATCAGTCATGGAATGAGAAACAGCTGAGCAGACGGGGCGGAAACGGGGGCGTGAGAGCGCACGTGACGGCTAGACACAAACATGAGCGCGTGGGGGAGTGACAGCGTGGGAAAAAGACGGCCGGCAGACCGTGACTCGTGACAGTACCCCCCCCCTTACGAACGCCTCTGGGCGTTAGGACGGGGAGCCTCAGGGAAACGTTTCTGAAAGTCAGAAATTAGCTTGGGGTCTAGGATGAACTTGGCGGGGATCCAGCTTCTCTCCTCAGGGCCATAGCCCTCCCAGTCCACCAGGTACTGAATGCCTCTACCTCGGCGGCGAGCTTTCAGGAGGCGGCGGACGGTGTAGGCTTCACCGCCGTCAATGATACGGGGAGGAGGCAGAGGGTGGGTGGGGGGACTTAATGGGCATGAGATGAGGCGACGTAGCTGGGACACGTGGAATGTGGGATTTATTCGCCGCATCGTAGAGGGAAGCAAAAGTTTGACCGCACAGGGATTGACAATCTTGGTTATGGTGAACGGGCCGATGTAACGGGGTGAGAGTTTGCGGGACAGGGTCTTAAGAGGGAGATCTCTGGTGGAGAGCATGACTCTCTGCCCTATCCTGTACTTGGGGGCCTGAGAGCGTCTGCGGTCTGCTTGCTCCTTGTAAGTTCTGCCTTGTCGTAGCAGCGTCCTTCTGGCCTGAGTCCAGGTCCTCCTGCAGCGGCGAATGAAGGCTTGGGCAGAGGGGACGCTGACCTCCTCTTCCTGAGAGGGGAACAAGGGTGGTTGGTAACCCAGGCAGCACTGGAAGGGGGACAGCCCAGTAGATGAAGAGACTAGAGAGTTGTGGGCGTATTCGACCCAGGGCAGGAATCTGCTCCACGAGGTGACATCCCGGTAGGTCATGCATCTCAGGGCGACCTCGAGAGCCTGGTTCTTCCTCTCCGTCTGCCCATTGGATTGAGGATGGAAACCTGATGACAGGCTTGGGGTGGCTCCGATGAGCTTACAAAATGCCTTCCAGAACTGAGAGGTGAACTGTGGGCCCCGATCAGACACGATGTCCTTAGGCAGGCCGTGGAGCTTAAATACATGATTAATCATAAGTTCTGCAGTCTCCTTGGCGGACGGGAGTTTTGGTAGGGGGATGAAGTGAGCCGCTTTAGAGAACCGATCAACCACGGTCATGATGCAGGTGTGGCCGGTGGAGGGGGGTAGTCCGGTGACAAAGTCCAGGGCGATGTTGGACCAGGGGCGATGAGGGATGGGCAGGGGTCTGAGGAGGCCAGCCGGGGCCGTGTTGACATGCTTAGATCTTATGCAGACATTGCACGCTGCAACAAAGTGAGAGGTGTCCTCCTTGAGGGTGGGCCACCAAAACCGCTGCTGGGCTAGTGCCAGAGTTCTGGCGGAGCCTGGGTGGCAAGAGAGTTTAGAACTGCATCTCCGATGCCGTAATTGCTTTCAGCAGGAGTTAGGCGGTGGGAGAAGAAGGAACAGGGGTGCAGCTTATTATCCCGGTTGGATCTTTGTGAGAGGATGCCTCCTACTCCGGTGCTGGAGGCGTCGACCTCCACGATGAACTGCTGTGACGGATCTGGGATGGTGAGGATAAGGGCGGAGGTGAACCGTTTCTTCAGCTCGCTGAAGGCTTTCTCAGATTCCTGGTTCCAGCAGAAATGGGTCTTGGTAGAGGTCAGGGCTGTTAGAGGGGCGGCGATGGAGCTGTAGCCTCGGATGAACCGACGATAAAAATTAGCAAAGCCTAAGAATCTCTGGAGTTCATGCCGAGAGGTGGGGGTGGGCCACCTAGTGATTGCTTGGAGCTTAGGAGGTTCCATCTCGATGCCCTTGGGGCTGATGGTGAATCCGAGGAACGTGGTAGATGTGGTGTGGAACTCGCACTTCTCCGCCTTGATGAACAAGTTGTTCTCCAGCAGCCTCTGCAGCACCTGCCTGACGTGATGTTGGTGTTCTTCTGGGTTGTGAGAGAAGATCAGGATATCGTCTAGATAGACGAATACGGAAGAATTGAGGAAGTCTCTGAGAACGTCGTTAATTAAGGCCTGAAACACTCCGGGGGCATTAGTAAGTCCAAAGGGGACCACCAGGTATTCATAATGTCAAGTTGGTGTGTTGAAGGCCATTTTCCATTCATCCCCTTCCCGGATGCGGACAAGGTGATAGGCGTTGCGCAGATCGAGCTTGGTGAAGGTGCTGGCCCCCTGAAGGAGTTCGAAGGCAGTAGACATTAGGGGAAGGGGGTATCGGTTCTTCATAGTGATTTCGTTAAGGCCCCTATAATCAATGCACGGGCGAAGGGAACCATCTTTTTTGCCTACGAAGAAGAATCCAGCCCCTGCCGGAGAAGAAGAGGGGCGGATGATTCCTGCGGCAAGGGATTCCGTGATGTACTGGTCCATAGCTTGGCGTTCCTTGGGTGACAGAGAATAAAGACGACCCTTGGGGGGGGTGGTGCCTGGAAGGAGGTCAATGGCGCAGTCGTATGGTCGGTGGGGGGGAAGAGAGACTGCACGTGATTTGCTAAACACAGTCCTAAGGTCATGGTATTCTGGGGGAACACAGGTGAGGTCCGATGGCTCCTTTGTGGGGGTAGGGTCGAGGCAGGGCGTAGTGGCGGCGCGTAAGCATGACGTAGAACATGACGGGCTCCAGGCTACGATCGAATTCCTGACCCAATCGATGTGCGGGTTGTGTTGGATTAACCAGGGGAGGCCTAGGACGACCGTGGCATGTGACCCCTCCATGATGAACAGCGACGTCTGTTCTGAATGATTGCCGGAGACTTTTAGACCAATGAGAGGGGTTCTGTGGGTGATAGGTGGGAGCGGACTCCCGTCGAGGGCCTGGACCTTGAGGTGGTTCTCCAAGGGCAGCGCAGGAATACCCAGGATTTGGGCTGAAGCCGCATTCAGCAGGTTGCGATCTGAACCCGAATCGACCAGTGCCTGCACTAGGTGGGTCTGTTGCTCATGGATGAGGAGGATGGGAAGCAGATGACGTTGGTCTGGGAGCCTTCTTGGAGTCTCGCCCTCTAGTGCTCCCAGCTGAACTAGAGGGCGCTCCCTTTTGCTGGGCAGTTCTTAAGCAGGTGACCTGGTTTCCCACAGTAGAAGCAGGCCCCCTCCACTCGGCGGCGGTGACGCTCCTCTGGGGTGATGTGGGTTCTGCCCAGTTGCATGGGTTCTTCCTGGGGTTCAACTCGTGGAGGTGGGAGTCGCGGTAGAGCTCTGGGTGGAGAAAACCGGGCTGACCTACGAAGACGGAGACGGGCATCTACTCGACCGGCCAGGTCCACAAGCTCTTGGAGAGACGAGGGGAGCTCTCGTGAGATTAGCTCATCTTGGAGCTTCTCTGTCAGGCCCTCCAAAAAGACGTCGCATAGTGCTCGGTTGTTCCAACCGCTGGGAAGGGCCAGGGTCTGGAACTCAATGGCATAGTCATAGGCAGAGCGCGAGCCCTGGCGGAGGTTCAGCAGCCTTCGGCCCGCCTCTCTGCCATGGCATGAGCGGTCGAACACCCTCTTCATCTCCCTGGAGAAGTCCTCATAACTGGAACAGCAGGGGTCGTGGGCATCCCAAAGCGCGGTGCTCCATTCCCGGGCGCGTCCAGACAGGAGCGTGATGACGTAGGCCACCTTGGATCGTTCAGTGGAAAAGGCGGAGGCTTGGAGCTCGAAGATCAGGGAACACTGAGATAGGAAAGAGCGACATGTGCCTGGATCTCCCTCGTAGGTGGGGGGGGCGGGGAGGCGTGGCTCCTGTTGCGCGTGGGAGCTTGCTCCTTGCGGTAGAGAGAGTTGGAGTCTCTGGAGCTGAGACGTGACGTCGGCGAGGGACTGCTTTGTACTAAGCAGTTCCTGTTGGTGATTTCCAAGCAGGGCACCTTGACTCTCCAATGCTGTTCTCAAATGGTCAGAAACCGCTGGATCCATAACTGGCTGGATTATTCTGTCACGGGCGCAGGCAGAACGATATGAATCCAAGTGCAGTTACTGACTGTATAGAGATGTGGGGGCGTGGTCGGGGGGCGTGAGCAAGGGTCGAAAGCCGTGAGTCCGTCAGCGAAGCGTCCAAAGCAAAAACACTAGACTAAAGCCGTAATCAAAAAGGGAAAGCGTGAGGTCAAAACCGGGAGATCAAAAGGGCAGGCGAACAATCCAAATCGGCAGGCAAAAAATCAAAAACGAGAAAAAACAAAGCGAGGTCGTAACGTGAAAGCTAGAGAAAAGAAACGCGAGAGAATCGAGGTAAACACACACAATAATCCAGCGATCTGAGCAGCGCGCCGCGCATGCTTAAATCGCTGGAGTAATCAGTCATGGAATGAGAAACAGCTGAGCAGACGGGGCGGAAACGGGGGCGTGAGAGCGCACGTGACGGCTAGACACAAACATGAGCGCGTGGGGGAGTGACAGCGTGGGAAAAAGACGGCCGGCAGACCGTGACTCGTGACATATATATCTATATAGGAATATATATATATATATATATATATATATATATATATATATATATATATATATATATATATATCTATATAGGAATATATATATATGTATATATATATATATATATATATATATATATATATATATATATATATATATATATATATATATTCCTATATTAAGTTATAGATGCTACAGATGCTACTGTATAGATAGAAGGACATTTTAGAATAAACATATTGAATATTAATATAAATAAGAATCATATACAATATACAATACAATATAAAAAATGTTAAAAACATATTATTACAGAATATTTCACTACATTAATAACCAGAAGTCTTTCTTTAGTAAAGAAACAACAGTAATTTAACAATTATATATATATATATTGTCTACTGTATAGACAGGAGTACATTTTAGAATAAACATATTGAATATTAATATAAATAAGAATCATACACAATACAATATAAAAATATTAAATTGAACACGCAAAAAAATATATTTCCCACTGTCTGACCAATCAGAATTCAAAAACACTGTTGTAGAATTCAAATTAATTTTATTAGAATTTAATGAATTTAAAATAATTAATAATCATTGACTGTCACTACACATTCACAGTTTGTTCACAGAATTAAATCGTACCAGTTATAGAATGTTTAGCGGTTAGACATTGTGAGACAATAGACTAACAGAAGTCTTAACTTTTCCTCATCAGAGCTCTACTCCAGTCTGTCAGTTTTGTTGTCAGATGTTTTTGCTGCTGTGAACTCCAGCGATGTTCCTCTCCTCAGTGACGCACTGCTACAGGCTTTACAGTCCACTATAGATGTCACATTTCAGGTTGGAGTCACATTCCGTTCTTCTTGAGATACTCTTGTTTGCTGCACGAAATGTTAAACAAAAGGTCTGTTTTATGGTCTTTGAAAAATAAACCATCCATAGGAGCCTTTGACACGACATATAAGTCTGTATGGAATTTTAAACCCTTCAGTAATCTTCTGTTCAGGAATGTACAGAAACTTGTTGGCCAAAACACAGCATTGGTGCTGATATTATTATTTTTCTTTTATGTTATACATGTAATACAGAAAATGTGTGTGAAAAAGCTACTTCTAAAGTTTATGCAACATAGAAGAGATCAATCTCGACATTTTCCAGCATTATACTGTCTCACTTTAAACAATAATAATGATTTAAAAAGATTTTTGAGTATTGATACTAAAATTGGTGACGATAATGTCCTGTAAAATTGTTGCTTAAATTGTTTTTTGGTAAAAGTTTAAAAAGCCTGAAGTGTCTGTAACCATGTTAACTTCCCATTGCAATATCATAACAATTTTGCATATTTTAGAATAATACACTTTTTCAGGTTTATGTCATTTAATTTGAAATAAATCGGCCACGTTTTATCTGAATGACGATGAAGATCATAGATCTTGAAATTGCATGAAATTGTATTTAGCAAATATGTGTATTATTATCTGGCTATAAATAAATATAAATGTGTAGTATATTAATAAAAAAATTTAAAAAAGCATAGATCAGGACATCAGAAGCGTTTAGTATTATGAGATATTATTGTGTTATATGAACCTATCTGAAAATTTGCTTTTTTATTTATTGTAAGTGAGACACTTTTCAGCACTGATACCATGTTCTGACCTGCCGAATTTGGTAGCTGCTTAATTGTTGAACAATTGATTTATTAGTGATAATATTGTTACATTACTAAGCTTCTACTAACTACTTGGTTTGATCCTTGATTTGTAAAGACATTTGACCCAAAACTCACTATACAGATCCCAGTAATATCCTTTACAGCAAACTAATTAGTTCACCGCTTACATTTACAGCATTTGTCAGACATCCTTATCCAGAGCGACTTACATTTTATCTCATCGTACATCTGAGCAGTGGAGGGTTAAGGGCCTCGACCAAACCCTAACCCTAGGGCCCAACAGTGGCAACTTGGTGGTGCTGAGGTTTGAACCTGGGACCTTTCAATTAGTAGTCCATTAACCACTGATCCCTGTTACACTTCCACAGCATGAGAACTGATCAAATAGAAACGACTGTGGTGCCGCGATGAAAGGGTGTGACTGGAGAAACCATGGGGATGATAACTTTTGCATGAAAACAGACTACAGAACAGCAATTTTTATCTGTACCGCATTCTTTTATCCATGCCACAGTGCCAACCATAGCAAAACAAAAACAAAACAACAAACAAAAAAAAAAGACATTTTTGAAAATCTGCTTATTATAACACATTCTCCCACATCCCTATGAATGAGCTGTTACTTAAAGCTAGACATGATAAAGAAGCACAAGTGATTAATGCATCAACATATTAAAATTTAATTAAAATAAGGGCTAACTATTATGTGAATTTAATTACGTGAATGAAAGGAAAGGAAATAATGTTACAAATAAGTAATAATTGTTAAATAATGCCATAAATTCATATGTTTATGGTCAAGGGTTCAACAGACACTCGTGACCCTGTGTACAGGATAAGCAGTATAGAAGTTGAATTAAGATGAATGAGTTGTTTATGTTGAATGCATTATTTTAAATTCAGTACATTTACAAGCTTAATGTTTGTAGTAAAATAGACAGAATATCAATATATAAAAGTTACCCAAGGCCAACTGTAAACTTAAAAGACTTTAGACTGTAATCAAATGTGAAACAGGAGGTAACACACCAATAAAAGGAAAAGGGTGAAGATGTGGACTACAATAAAAAACGAATGTGATGATGATGATGATGATTATGATGATGATGATGATGATGATGATGTGGTGACCCCTGCAGGCTCCTGAAAGCTGCAACATGCTGAACTGCACTGAAGTGAGTAACCTCTGGGAGCGGGTCACTGAGGCAGGAGGGCTGAACATCAGTCTGTTTACATCCTGGCATCACAATTATCTCCTCCCATTACTCAAAATGAACAACACCTACCAGTATCATCCAGCAGACTTCAATGCAACAGTAAGACTTACACACACACACATACATACACTCACACACTTAACCCCCCCACCCACACAGGAATCATTGAAAATTTCCACTTTTAGTCTTTAGAACAGGCAAGTGGAGGTTCATGGCTTGGTTACATCAGACCAAAACTCTTACTACACCAGCTTTTAATTTAAATTATCAGGTAAAATACAGCAAAATCTTTGCAAAAGTATTCATACTACTTGCCCCTTTCCATGGTTTGTCATGTTATAACCACAACCGTAAATGTATTTAATTGATTAATTCAAGGTGGCACATAAATGGTGTTTAACACTCTTTATGAAGGAAAATCAGAAAAATGTGGCGTGCATTTCCGTACCCTCTACTCTGATCCCCCTAACTAAAACCCGGTGAAACAAATTGCCTTCAGAAGTCACCTCATTAGTAAATGGAGTCCATCTGTGTGTAATTTAATCTGTGAAGCCCTCAGAGGTTTGTTAGAGAACATTAGTGAACAAACAGCATCATGAAGCCCAAGGAACACACCAGACAGAGATAAAGTGCAATCCATCATACAGAAATGGAAAGTATTGCACAACTGCAAACCTACCAAGATATGGTCGTCCACCTAAACTGACAGGATGATCAAGGACGGCAATGGTCAGAGAAGCAGGCCCATGGTAACTCTTCATGGAGGAGCTTCACAGCTCATGTGGGAGATTCTGTACACAGGAAAAATATTAGTCTTGAACAAGAAGAAAGCCATTATTGAAAGAAAGCCATGTCTGCAGTTCCTCATGGCTTGGAAACGGGACTTCTTATGAATTTCTTTCAACAATAGCCACTTTTCGATATAGACCAGACAAAATGTGGAAAGGTTCAAGGGGTATGAATACTTTTGCACAGCACTGTAGAAGTTTTATTTTGCTTTACACAAGCACTTATTGATGTATTATGGGAACTGACTTTGTAACACATGGCATTTCTAATGCATCTGAGACACATTACCTAGACAATATAAAGTCCTTCAGGAAGCCTGGAGAGAAGGATTCCTCAAGAGTACATTAATAAATACATGAATGACTGGCTGAAAAAAACATGATGCTATGTTATTGTCGTGGGATTAAGCTAAACTAAAAAACTCAAGCTTATTTTCTTTAAGATTCAGATGAATATATTTAACTCTGACTCATATTCAGAGACGCAGCATTCCCATGACCAGTCACGTCATCTTCATGCAGGTGTCACATACCTGTGCTGTTAAACAAAAGAACACAACATTATCTCGAGATGACTTTGTCACATGACTTTAAGAATGACTTTGAGAACTGATACCCATTTAAAGCAGCTTTCTGCATGCTTACCATTTTTGATGACAGAAGAAAAGGCACATCATCCATTTATCTGTTTATATATCTAATATATTAAAATATATATATCAGCCTAACCATTGAGTCTCCTTCAGATTCTCTTTGCCTTAAGGAAAAATGACACCATATCAATGATTACAAATACTTTCAATCTTTAAACTTTTTTTTTTAATAAGTCGGGGTTGTACGGTTACCATAGAAACAATGATGTATTGGAATAAGAGCACTGATTTGCATTAACCATGCTTATGAAACTGCATATGATGAGCACATGTATTGCACTATTCAAGTCACCCTAACTGCAAGTATTACTGTATACTGTCTGGTTTGGCCACTAGGTTGCACTGTGTGTGTATATATATATATATATATATATATATATATATATATATATATATATATATATATATATATATATATATATATAATTCTAATGATTTTCTTTGCACTGTTCTGGCTTTTAACTGCTGTGCATGTTATACGCAGGATGTGGATCCTCAGTGGGTCGATGCTACAGTTGCGGAGATCGTAAGCTCACTAGAGGCGTTTCACTCAGCCAGTTTTAATGAGTCTCTGGCCATGCAGCATCTGTCACAAAGCCTAGTGGAGTACTTCAACCAGTCTCTCTCAGCAGCGGGAAATCTATCTAACTGGAGTGACCTGCTCTCCCAGCTACAGAGGTGATTAAATGATCAAAAAAAGCACATGTGGGTCTTTAAATGCAAGTTCACACCATTTACCAGGGGCATATCTGATAAGTAAGGAATACAACACTGCATCGACCTATTAGAGGGAAATAATCAAGGATGTAGTGGTGTAGTTAGAAGATGACTTTTTGAATTTTGCTATCACTGTTATTTATTAACAAATTACTTTCGCATAATTGCTTAATGTTTAAAGTCCTTTATGGCTACAGTATACAGTTACCTGTAATGGTGTTACCGGCATGGTCTTCACTTCACCGGAAAAGAGTATGAAAAATTTCCCATAAGTCATTGCATTCCCAGCGTATCATAGTGTCATAATTTGTAAAGCGTAGTGTGAAATATCCACAGCAGCAGCGACAGGTATCCGAGGTGCTTGTGTTACCATGGTAATGCACGGAGGACGTGATGTCTGTGCTGGTGACTTCTCACGGTGTTCCGCAAGGTGGAATTCTGTTGAGGGAATTTCCCTTCTCTGATATTCCCTGCAAATGGAGCGGGGAATAGGGAGCACCCTGTGAAGTACACTTTGGAATGGAACGCAGTTACACTTTCACGCTCATTTACACACTACAGGCAATTTGGAAACGGCAATTAGCCTAATCTGCATGTGTTTGGACTGAGAGGAGGACCAGTAGAAAACCCACCAAGCACAGGGAGAACATGCAAACTCCATGCATACAGACCCCATGAAGGGAATCAAACCCAGACCATGAGAGTGAAAGGTGACAGTGCTAACCACTAAGCCACTGTGCCGCTCTTCTTAAACATGATAAGGCAATAAATAAATGAGTAAATAATAAAAGAGTATGCAGATTTGAATTTTAACAAGAAAACAGAAAACAGATACTTTTCTGTCCCAAAGATTAGAGATCAGTTACCCAGAATCAGTATCAGTCTGAAACCAATCCAACAATGGTGGATTGGACTTCAGAGAAAACATGTGATTGTGTTATACATTGGAGCATAGATTGGCTTTTTTTTTTTTTTTTTGGAACTCGAGCCATTAACAAACAAAGAGATGTTTTTTTAAAAAAAATCTTGTTAGGATTAATTTAATTAGATATATAGAGTTCGACGTTATACATAGAATACATGATTGGATTTCCAGAGTAATATGGACAATATTTGCCCAGATTCAAAAGCAAATAAACACCTTTGTGGAATAATGATATTTTGCATTGCTTTCGATTTGATTCCCCACCTCAAACCTGGCCTTAACAGATAAAGTGAGTTTTGTTCACTCATTATTTATCATTTTTGGGATTATCTGTGTCTTGCTGCTCTTATATTGATTTTGCTTCCTGTACACCTTCCAGTAATAAACTTAGTGGTGATAACAATCATATTATGGGCTTCTTGGCAAATTGATGAAGTCAAAATGCAGAAGGATTATACAATAAACATAGATCACTGACCACAGGAGAAATTCTCCATTCCCCATTCTCCAAGTCCATAATAATAAAGATGGTACTAAACTTGCGAACATTCTACACACATACCTTCATATACTCTCAGGAAGTTTCACAATTAGATAGTTAAATGTAGGGAGCATAACTAAAGGTTTTGGGGCCCTTGAAAACCTAATCGAATGGGACCCCATTCCTGATGAACCCAAGAATAGGATTTTTAAGGGCCCCCTGTCCGAGGGTGCTTGGAATGGTCTTAAACCCAAATTTAAGGCAACCCTGGTAACATGATTGCAAAAGTACGTTATTATATAATCATAATACTATTTAGATTAATACTATTTACCTTAAATACGTACCTTAAATGTGGATTGATCTAAAAATTGCTGTGGTTAAATTCAAGGGAAAAGTTCTTTTGACCTGTTTAAGAAGACATAGCCGGAATGATCGGTACAAGTGCTCTCAATTCTTGTAAAGCAGTAATCATTTTCTTTTTCTCTTTCTTTTTTTTTTCTTGACCAGCCTATCCTTTGGGCGAGATGCCTTGGAAAATGCCTTGTTGCATCTAAATCAATTAGGCTGGAGTGAATACGTTCTAGCAGCGCAGAAAGCCATTGACTACAGCTTGGGTTATCAGAATGTAACAGCAAGCCCTGAGATGGTCCTAAATGCCCTGAACGTGGTCCTCACCGCAATGAACTGCAGCAGCGAGCAAATAGATAGTTTCCTGAATAATGATATATTCATCACACCTCAAAAATTTCAAAACTTTTCCGATGAGATTCTCATAAAGGAGGTGATACGCAATATCATTGATATGAGACTTTTTGGAAACTGGTCGATGATATATGATGCAATGGAGCAACTGGTGTATATAGAGAACACAAGTAACATCATGGCGTCTGTGAGTGAACTGGTCAGCTGGTACAACACTACAGAAGACACTGGATTGTATTTTGGCATTGAGATGCTCAACAGGTTGTATAACATGCTAAGAGATTTGGTGTCAGCTTCAAACCCTCAACCAAGCTGCTCTGACCTCTTTATTGATCTTGCCGGCAATGTCCTATATGCATTGCAACATATTACTGGCCCCAACAACCTGTTTTCCCCCATCAACGACTATCTCAATCCAATCCAAATGAAACTTGCTCAGGGCGACAATCTAAGGAATATTCTGTCAGCAACCCAAAATGCCAGAAGACCAATGACAAATTTGACCAGAGAACCAATCGATGACTTTCTTGACCTCCTGGAGATCAACTACCAAAACTTGTTTCAAATCCTTTCCATGCCCCTCAGCTCTGAAGAAATGTTGGATACCATGCATGTTTTGTTTTCACACCCAGACCTGGGCATCTTCCTCAAGGGTATATCCAGGGATATGACAGGAAGTTCAAGTCAAGATGAAACCATTGACACAATCCTTGGTATGCTGGGTAATTTTACACTTCCAAGCAATGGAAATTTATTTAAGCAGATGATCACACAGACCATGAGTCAGGGCTGGAGTCCGGGTGATGTGCAACTGGTAGAAAGCTTGGGAGGAATTGTTGGAATGGTAAGGATGTTTTCGCAGCAGCCTTCTTTGGATATAGGGCAAATGGTTGAACAGATGTCCAATCAGCTCACTTCTGCAGCATCATACACCATGGCAAACAACGGTAACCGTAGTGACATCATCTCAGCCATCAACGATATTCTATCACAAAATTTGCCTCAGATGCTAAACACCAGCCTCATGCACCAGTCCATCATTGAAAGCTTAATCGGCTCCGTATCATCAATGTCACAATCACAGATTGACTTTGGATCCTATATGATGGCGATAAACCAAACAACTGACGCCTTTGCCTCACTTGTACCTCCTGAGGACATGGTGTTCTTCAACATTTCAGCACAGATAATGGAAGCTTTTGCATTGCTCATGTCATATCCAACAGATCTGGAAAAAGTGGTGATGTCAAGTAACAAGATAGCTGATTCGTTGGCTCTTGGCTTCACCCATGCTGATAACACCACCTGTTCAAATGGCCAATCTATCAATGAGATTGCGTACCCTTTCATCCTGCACAGTGCCTTGGCCACAGAAATTTTATTCAATCTCTCTGCTTCTAACAACACCTTCAGCAATGAATTGGAACGAAGAACGATCTTGACCAGCATGATCTCAAGTCTTCCGGTGAGAGTCCAAGATGACACCCATCCTCTCATGTCTTCTCTCCTTTTAGCTCTTTCACATGTCTCAGACACGGCTCAAATCAGACCAGCTTTCTTTGAAATCTCCCAGAATGTCACTTTGTATCTTTTGAAATCCCAGAACCTAACAGAAGATCCCACGTCCATGGGAGTGTATTCTGTCCTGTCCACTGTTTCAAACAAGGTGTCCACTTGTCTCAGCAGGGGCCTAATGGAAAATTCTTCCACTGGTGATCTCCCATACATGCTCGATTCTCTACAAGCAATCATATCTGCATTGTCTTTAGAACTACCTTTAGGAGAGCAGCAATGCCTTGATGTCATTTTCAACTTCATGGAGACAATGGCCTTAGCTCTAAACCACACCATCACCACTGAAGACCTAGCCGGCGGAATGGATATGCTTTTCAGCTCTGTCCAAAGCCTTCTAGAGACAATTGCAAATAACAACACCAATACCTCATTTGGCATTATGAGCAACCTGGAAAATACTCTTCTGATGGTTCTGTCATCACGTCAAGACCCTTCAAGTCAGAGTGTTAACACAACTCAGGACATCCTGACCACCATTCAGAATTTGCTTGCCATGGCTAACAGCAGCTCTGAGATAGATCTGGCAACTGCGATCCTTGGGGCCATTGGGATGAACGCTGGGTCTCTTATGACAAATGACAGTAACTGGACTCAGAGGTAAGTTTCTTTTCTTTTCATTCTTTGAAGCCATTGGCACTGATTATGAAGTTTCAATAAGACAGGGGAGAATATTTCAGGTTTATTAATCTCCTCTCGTACTTTCTGCATGACTGCCATTTACCCCGAGTAACTGCTTAGATCTTCTGGAGCTACATAAATCCATGACTGAAATGGGAACTCATTCAGATTCAACGAACTAAATCAGCATAATCAATCTTCCCTTTTTTTTTTTTGACAATTTTAGACTGTATTTTACACAAAGGGCTGCAAATACAATGCTATAAATGGGCCTATAGTGAAATTTATTTATTTTATTTAAAAATCCTCTAGGGTGTTTTGATAACACTTTTTTTTTTTCAGATTGCAAACGGTGCTGTTATCTGTCTCCAGCATCCTTCCAGCTGACCTTCAGTTTGGTCCATTCAACAGAACGATCTTTGAAACTTTGGCCAACGAGCCCCCAGGTATCTTTTTAGTTTTCTTTCTTACTTTAAAACGTTTTGTTGTGTTTTGAAAAGTCACATTAAGCAAACCATAACTTTTCTATAAACTACAGTATAGGCTATGGGCAGATTTTTATTACGCTGTAATTGTTCAAGACAAATTCGCTCATTTACATTTTGCTCCATTTCAGCATTTCTCTGCACAATTCAAATTTGCTTAGTTCATAAAACAATCGGCACAGGGCACTGTGCGAATAACTCGCTGATTTCTCCATGGACTAAATCTACTTTCACACTTTTGTCTAATCCTCTTATATCTCAAACTGTGTGTATGATTTTACATTAATAGGCTTAACGCCAGCATTCAAAATACACCATACTAAATCAGGAGGCCAGAAGAGAAACAAAAAAGAATAAAAAAATAAATAAAATAATAATATATATCTATATAACCTTACAGAATACAGTGAGAATGCAGTGAGAATAGGAACTAACCTTTCATGGATAATCCACAATTAATGTATCAATGTAGGCACAAATGAATGTAACTTTGAATTAATATTTTTAGTACAGAAATGTTTAATAATTTAAAATGGTTTGTATAAAACCATTAAAACACCCAAACACAGATTTGATAATATATATATATATATATATATATATATATATATATATATATATATATATATATATATATATATATATATATATATATATATATACTGCATATAGTCCAGTATTAAGTCTAGTATTATCAATTATACACCAGTGAAGATGGCCATCCAAGGTTCATTTATGCCTGTTTGGACCAAAAGCCAACCCATCCTGTCCGATCCCACAGAAAAGCTAAATGTAGCATAAATCACTGAAAAGACTAAATGCTGGCTATGATAGAAAGGTATCAGAACATGCAGTGCATCACATCCTGCTGCATATGGGGTTTAGCTGGCAAAGAGTTTAAGGTTGTTGAACTGTGCTCCAAATTTCCCATATCAAACATCCATGGAATGTGCTGGACAAACCATGGTGGTCTCCATGGAGACCCAACCTCACAAACCACTGGATTCACCCAGCCTCACTCAAAGTATCTCCTGCTAACAGACCAGTGGAGTCACGCCTTGAGGCACAAGGGGAACCTACTGTACTGTACACAATACTGGGCTTAATGTTTTGAGTTTTAATGGTAGGACTGATTGATGTTAGTCAGGTTACATAAGACCTGCCTGTGTCTAGGGTCCTATTTCTATTGAATACCTACATAATTATAGTGTAAAATAATATATATATACTTATGCAATTAGGTAATTATTTTAAAATATCAGTATCTTACAATAGGGACATAGACCATTACTATACAGTAGGTGATGTTTTTTATTTAATTTGATACGAATATTATTAAGCACCATTTGCTCTAGCATTTCACTGCCTAATTACAGTAAAACAACATAGTGCTAGGGCAGTATTAGTCCCATCCTCATACCAGATTATTCTTTGTTGCTCCTGGAGGTACTGTGAGTGCGCTACAGCCCATGTTTCTGCAGATCTTTTGTCTTTTGGGGCTCCTTTCACACATTGTGTGTTTCCTTCTCCACTGTTAAGTTGCCGTGAAAGTTGGGTTAGGCAGTAGTAATGACTCCTGTTGGGACCTTTCTCAGCACCGAATATCTTCTTATTTCTTGTTTTTCTACTCTTGCACTTTTAATCTTCACAGAAAATCTGAACGTCCTGCTTCAGACAGCGAGCACAGTTTCTGAACTTTTCTCAACCAGCTGGATGAACGACAGCTTCAGGGATCTGCTGGATGAAATGCAGACGCAGGTTAGACTGATATAAGCCAGCTTGAGTTGATTCATTCTCTACAGTATAATGGGAATCTAAAAATAGGGTGGCTGCAAATAATATGGTTTAATGTTTGTGAGCCAAGTTACAGTAGATATTACAGTTAAATGTAGTTCATTTTTAAATCACAACACATTTTTGTACTTATATTATTTTTATTGTTAAAGAGCGTCTGTTATAAATGTAAACAAGCTCCTACTACAGAAATAATAAGGTATTAGAACAGGTGTATTTATATAATTTAAAACGAATCAATCCAGTCTTAGAATTTGAACCGCATCCCCTTTTACATACATGGACTGTATTTCCTCAACGAAACTGAAGTGCATTTACGTGCACAGAAGGTTTAAACAGAATTTAACATTATATATATATATTATGTATAGCGTGTAAAATTTAAGTGTGAAAAGTTTTCCCCAACTTTGAGGTAAGGTTGAGTTTTTCCATCTTTTGTGGACCTTGGTCTTGTCTATGATTGGTTAGATGATTTACTACATACCGTATGAAATGTGAGCCAATCAGAGTTCCCTTCTCCACTAAACACCAAATGGATGGAAGTCTGGACTAAACACAGACGGGAAAGAGAAAGTTGTTTGATCTCACTAAGGTTTCTGATCAGAAATGTGGGCACAATGTATGGAGCTCATCACATCACCTATAGCAACCCTAATGCTATTTCTGCAAAAATGTGCAGAAAAAAGATTAACAAGGGAGAGATAATTATATTAAGTGTTTACATGGCTAATAGTGACTGGATTTTCAGAAGTTTGCACCAACCCTTTCTTCTTGATTGAAACGG
This sequence comes from Channallabes apus, assembly GCA_030522415.1. Lineage (NCBI taxonomy): Eukaryota > Metazoa > Chordata > Actinopteri > Siluriformes > Clariidae > Channallabes > Channallabes apus. Next base: position 7,854,492 of record CM060109.1, on the reverse strand, counting down.
ATTGAATGAGGTCTTTACATGATGCATTTTATTCTGATTTTAGTATTATTTTGATGATTAGTGGAATATTATTGTTCATGTAAATGCACTTACATTCAAAATGCCCCAAGTGTTGTGTCCATAACAGTTAAATAAGGGATATGTACAGTGATGAAACTGTACATTATTCAATAATTTATCAATTCACAATCAGTTAGATACCAAACATCATAATCCATCTATCCATCTGGGAACCTCTACAGTCCAACTAGGGGCTCTGGAGACCAATGGTGTCCTGCGTATTCATGCCGATTTCCCCAGCGGTGGTAGGACCGCATTCCCACACTCATTCAAGTTTCAAGTTTATTGTCATATAAACAGTAAAGAAACATGTTTCCCTCCTACAATAAAATTCTTCCTTTGCTGTTCACAGTGAATGCCACAAAAAACAAATATACTGTATGTATAGAATAGACGATGAAAGCAACAGCTTGAAAGCAACATTTTTCTTAAAAGCAGCATTGAAAAAAAAGAATAATATAACAAAAGAATTAAAAACTTGTTTTTAAAGAATTGTTAAAAACATTAGCATATGAAAATATGGAAGGAAACCAGTGGGAGGAAACCAGAGTACAAGGTGACAGTGTTAACGACTCCGTCACCATGCCGACATCACAATGCCTATCATACCATACATACACATAATCGCCAATAATCCTCCTGTATATTGTATTTGGGTATACAGTACTTTATGGGTTTGTGCTGTTATTGTTGCAGCAGTACAGCAACTTCTGGGGATTTCGTTTATTCTGTCACTATCATTCATTTAGTTTCTGTATGTCACAGTTACACCTCAGCGCTTCTCATATCTTTTATCTCATGAGGCCACTGGAGTGCACGCTTTAACGCTTTCTCTGTTCCGACGCATGCGATTAAATTCAGCATGTAATTATCTGTGCCGAGGCAGGTGTGTAAAACCTGAGGGAAAACCTCACGCTGTGCGGCACAGCGAGTCCCCGCGGACCCAGAGTGCGACTGCAGAATTAAAGCAGCGGGGATTCCGAGCGGGCTTCGCCAGCTTGTTAGCGATGGAATTAGGAGTGTGCGAGAATACTCCACCGCTTCATTATTTATTTACAGTTAAATAGTTTTTACATTTCTTTAAACATGGAGCTAAATGGCTGAGCGTGGTAGCTCTTGGGAGATGTAGAGATAAAGAAGAATCGCAGGAACTTGTAAACAGAGGACCTCAGGGGTATTTTTAAAACTATCACACTATCGAGGAGTTACATGTTTGCAGAGACACTTCGATTTGCTGCTAGGATGAAATATCAGGCCGGGCGTGTTTTAAGCACCGGAGCATCTCAGCTCTGCCAGTAGGGTAGGGGAAAAAACCAACAGCAATGAAAAGAACTAAAAAAAATTTTTTGTTTTTTTTACAATTATTATAAATTTTTTTCCTTTTACAAGGAGAGGCTAAGAAATTAGTCCCTGATATATATTTCTATAATGATCGATTTTTGTCAAGCTCTCAAATGATTTAGAATAGAGTGACTGTTTTTATTTTGCACTGGAAAATTGCACTTTAATTTCGTTGGACAATGTCTCATTGCTACGACGACAATAAAGTTTCTAATTCTAATTCTAATTTCCTGGGTAATAAGGAAATTGCAGATTTACTATTATTTTTATTTCACATTATAATATAAGTAACTACTAACATCACTGCCACTATTACTACTACTACTACTACTACTACTAATTATAATAATAATAATCATACTTATTATTATTTTACATTTATGTATTTAGTTTTTTTTAACATGCAGTTACAGCAGTCTTTTCCTTTCAGAGAAGGAGCCCTTTTAGGAACATAGAATTGCTTTATTGTTATTATCATTATTATTATAGTAGCACAGTCGCTTAGTTAGCAATGTCGCCTTGCACCTGAAGGTTCCGTGTTCGATTCCCGCCTCGAGGTCTGTGTGTATGGAGTTTGCCTATTCTGCCCATGCTTGGTGGGTTTCCTCCACAAGTTTCCTTCCACAGTCCAAAGACATGCAGATTAGGCTGACTGGCGTTCCCAAATTGCCTGTAGTGTGTGAATGGTGACCGGAGGTCCTACCACAGTTGTACAATTGGAAGAAATACAGTGGCCACCATTAGCCTCCACAGTCCCTGGTTGAACTACAAAGTTTCATAGATGCGTTACAATAATAATAATAATAATAATAATTATTATTATTATTATACAGTCAAAGAAGTACCATCATTGAAGGAGAGAAGAAAATGAAGAATAAATACATATCAGTTTGAGCTTGACATGTTTATGAGCTCTGTCGCTTGCTGTCAATGGGCGACTAAGAGACATAACACATTTTTCGACTTCAGTAGACACACAATACTTCAGACTGAAACACGACTGCCCCCTACAGGTAATGAAGGGCATTTTCACAGCCTCCCGCGGGAAGTCGCGGGATCCCTTTTCTGAAAACGTGCGCTTTTAAAGGCCAGATCTGTATGGATGGATGGAATATCAGACTAATTTAAATTAAAGCTAAATTTTTTACAGTTACTCTTAAATTTAAGTTTACATTTAATGCCGATGATAAGCATAAGCATATTATAAAATGAATAGCAACAAATTGATAAACGTATGTAGCCACACCGGCCATTTTTAGAGAAGATTGGACACCTCTGCTTTAAGACGAAATGAGGAGAGCACTACAGTAACTATGTCATCTCAGATTAGCGATAGTGCGACTGGAATAAATAAACTGTTTCCATCCTTATGAGTGGTGCTTATTGCTTATTATAAAGGAGCTGGCCAGAAATCAATAACCTTCCTAAAATACACAAACAACTACCTAAAAGATCTTTGCATGGATTTTTATTTAAAAGATAATGAATAAAACAGAGCCGCCATCAAGCGTTATTTAGGTCCCAAGGTTCCATAAAGCTTCCTGAGTCTTGAGGAAGAGGATCAGGGGACAAAATATCAGAATCGATAAAGCATACTAACTGCACAGACTGAGTGACACAAATTGTGTAGCTACAAAGCGTTAGTGTGTTGAGTGAAGTGATGGTGATGGTGTTGTCACTTGTGTTGTAGGTGTGCATTTTGGAGAGCATGGACTCTGTTCAGATGATTATCCAGGCTCTGTCCCTCAGCCCAGGCTTGCTGTGTCACACGGCTGTGCACAGCATCCGCGCTGTCCACGTTATCACCTCCAACCTGGTGAACGAGACTACCACCCTGTACGACCTGCTCTACCAGAACTTAGTCGGAGACCCCAGCACTTACAACCTCAACATGGACTGGTATGTGGAACACGCAAAATATATTTTCCCTAAGCTCATGATTGTTGCAGAAGTTAATATATTAATTCCTTTCTTTTTCTAGGCCTGGAGTCTTGTCCAACCTGCTTGGCATCGATATTAAATCTTTGCCCACTTTCAGCATCAACCAGACCGCTCCAAGTAAGAATGAATTAAACAGCTGATGTTTAGTTTTTCACTTATGTGCAGTCACTCTTTCCAAGTGCTGTTATTGCTGTTACTTTACTAACTACTGTTTTTTTTTCTTCATATATCTGTAAAATCTATAGCTGCATTTTTTTAAGCTTTACTTCAAAGTCAAAGTGGCTTTTATTGTCATTCTGACCATGGTGATACATAAAACTACACATACAACTAAAAAAATACTTTTAGGAAAAATAAATTACACTTAGGATGCTAAATACAAATACAGGACAAAAAAAGTGCAAACAGTGCCGGTCAGAACACAAGACATTAGGCGCGGGTATAAACAGTGCAAGTGCCAACTAGTAAGTATGGGAGTAAAGCAGCAACAACAAGATATTGCAATTTGAAGATCATTAAGCTGATGAGCGGAACCGTGACATACTGTACTGTAGCACTTGGCAGCTATAGTGCAGATCAATAAAGTACAGTGTTTTATTGATTTATTTATTTATGCTTTTTTTTATTTATGATTTTCTCATTTCTCTTGCTAATAAGTGCTAGACAGTCAGCGATTAGCATTTAGCCATTTCAGCTACTATTGTTAGGAGCAGAATCATGCAATTGTAAATTGTTTATATTTATAAGTAGATCTAGAGGTTTAAATAATTTTTTTACAAGATTTTTTATATTCGAAAAAGACTTGAGGTTTCTTCCTCACTTCTGTTTTCTACGAAGGTGTTTTAAGTTTAAAAAAGCAATAAATGAATAAATAAACAATAAATTGTTTTTAATATAAATATTATAATAAATTCATAATATATACAGAGGTGGAAAGTAATGAATTACATTTACTCGCATTACTGTAATGGAGATGATTTTTTTTGTGTACTTCTACTATTTTTAAAGTAGTTTTTAAAATATTTAATTTTACTTTAAGTTTGTAAGAATGTTCACTACATTTTAAATCATATTCGCTACTGAGTAAAAAATAAATGAGTGAAAATGAAAAATAATACAAATAATACAACGGCGAAGGAAAAAAAAATTCAACTGGAAACCACTGCATTGATTGACTGATGGAGAACAAACGCACTAAATTCACAAGAACGATGGAGACGGACAAAACAGATGTCAGTGATGCAGACACAGCTGGAAGTGAAACGCCAACAAATTCTTATGAAGCAACGCCCTGGTCATATTTAAGCCACCACTTTGATTTCAAGCATAACAAAGGCAACAGATTTATTACGCGAGGGTGTTCCATCCCACCCCCGCTGTTAAAAAAAAAAAAAAAAAGTTAATTTTTAATGAGCTACTTTTTATTTTGACTTGAGTTGATTTTTATAAGAGTAACTTTACTTGTACTTCAGCAAAAGTTCACTAAAGTAACAGTACTTTTATTTAAGTACAAAATGTTATTACTCTTTCCACCTCTGTATATATACATTTTAAATTGGTGTAAACTCACAGTTTTGTAAACCACATCAGCATACATACAGTACAGTACTGTATATGACATCAGTATATGAGTTTAGTTTTTTTTAGCTTGTTATTTTTTATGCTTGTAACTCAGTGTACTGTTAATTTTCTTACGCATGATTATGTATTTTGGCCACATAGCGGCAGTGTAGGGAAAGGGGACAGATTTGGTTAAGTGGATTGCTATGCTTTACATCATGTAAGACTCAGTTTGTTGGATTTAAGAACAAATTGGACTTACGAACATGCTTCTGGAACAGAACTTGTTCGTAAGTTGGGGACTACCTGTATATGATGTATATATATATGTGTGTGTGTGTGTGTGTGTGTGTGTGTGTGTGTGTGTGTGTGTCAGGTGAACTGAAGGTGTCTGACCTTTTGAAGAACCATACCCTGTTTGCAACTGATGTCATCCAGTACACCAGGATTCCTCCTCAAGTCCTAAACACTCTGCTGGAGTCCTCGCTCCCTCAGAGCAACCTGCAGGTGCAACTCTCTCTCTCTCTCTCTCTCTCTCTCTTCCACTCACACTCACTGAATTACATACTATAAATTACTTGTTATAGTTAAGTTAAGCTAGTTAAGCCTTTATTTGTCACATATACATTACAGCACAGTGAAATTTCTTCTTCGCATATCCCAGCGTAACTGGGGTCAGAGCACAGGGTCAGCCATTATACAGTGCCCCTGCAGCAGATAGGGTTAAGGGCCTCGCTCAAGGGCCCAACAGTGGCAACCTGGTGGAGCTGGGGTTCGAACCGCCGATCTTCAATACAAGATACAAGTTTCATGAAAATACGCCGTTATACAAGTTTCATGAAAATATACTTCAATATCTGTAAACTTTAGGGGATTTCCCTCTAGCAGAGAAATTTTAGGTGGGGAAAAACTGCCCATAGCCAATTATTAGAATTTAAGCGGCTCTCCATAGGTTTTGTGCCCAAGTTTTATGGCCTCTTAGTGGGGGACCAATGTATCTTCTTTCACAGATGAGTTTGGAACCAAGGTCAGGACCTAGCTTTTGGGGTTCTCCAAACATGGTATCTCTCTTCGATGCTATAGGAGTCCCTGTCAGTGACTGCATTTGCAATGAAGTCATCCACAGTTGCTGTGCCTAGAAATGAATGGGTGAAGAATGAGTTCAGTCAGAAATGTTTGGTCAGTTTTCTACAGGATTAACCTCCTGTTCAAAACATCGCTCAAGCAAGTCAGAGAAGGCCTGAAGGTCTGATGGAGCACCAGTGATTGGCAAGAATGGAAGCTTACTACAAATCAAAGGTCAAACCACTTCTTCAGGAGCCAGCAAGGTTTCCACAGAAGAAGAAAAAGAAATAGAAAACTTTAAGTGATGACGTGTCTGTACAGCTGTGCACAACCTGCTGAAGAAAAAATTGAAAGGAATCCTTATTACATTGGCATATTTGTATTAAATGTTACATCTGTTTTATTTAGATCTCCTGTCTTTTTTCGTCTCTTGTTGCTGTAGATCTTGTCTTTCATGAAGAATCTGCAGCAGTGTGCGAATCTCCCATCCCTGCAGCTCGAACCATCAGTGTTACAGATCTTCAGTTCTCTTTGCTCGCTCTCGACTCAAGAGTGGTACAGCCTGGCGGTTCTCACAGCTCAGCACGCCAGCATGGAGAACCTCATGTATAAGGTAAAGATCTTCTACGATCACGCCTGACTTAGACTCGGAATATAACTTTCTCTTGTGCTCCAGCCGTTCCAGAAGGTACTGTAGTGTTCTAGGAAAACCCCATGACAGTTTGCAGTGTTGTGTGTTACTGCTTATTTTTCTTCTTGTTGATTCGTGGCTGCTCACCACATCTCGCTCCGATCGCAGATGCTGCTGTCCAATGAAATCCATGGACTGTTCGATGTGCTCATGGGCATGGTGAAGTTTTTCATGGACATGATGAGTAAGCTGACTCCCACTCTGAGCCGGCTGGAGGAATATTTCACATCTCTCGCAGACACGCAGATGGCGTCGTACTCGGAGCTCAGTAATGTGAGTCGTCCAGATGTTTCCTCACCCGACTGTTCCAGAAATTCAAAATAACTTCATCAGCAAGACTCTCACTGACCATTAACATTACAAATAGCATTTCATATAATCTCTCCCTCTTGCTCTCCTTTTTTCCCCCTTTCTAATTGTGTCTGTCTTTCTTTCTCTCTGCTTCTTCACCTTTTTCTCTTTTCCTTCCCTCTTTTCTTGCTCTCTCTCTCTTTTATTCTCCATCTCTCTGTTTCTCACTTTGTCTCTGTCTCTTTCTTTCTCTCTGCTATTCACTTTTTTCCACTTTCACCATCTTTTCCTTTTTTCACTTTCCACTTTCACTTTCAGAATGTTTTGTGTGTGTTTGTTAATATATTTTTTTAAATTATGTATGCTTGAGCTTTATCTGGCAGATTATAAAAAAATTAATAAACAAATAAAACATTTATTATGTTATATATTTATTATAAATCCGTTGTGTTTTTCCCTGCAGTTGGTGAGAGGGAAACGCTCTGTAACGTCACCCAGGACCACGTTTGTCACGATCTCCCGAGCCTTGTGTAATAGCGGTATGATGTCACTCTTCGGAATCTCGCAGCTTCCCAGCATGGCCGAGGGGAATCCGTCTCTTCAGGACCCGAAAAAAGTCGAGGACCTCATGACCAAGTTCAAAATCCCACAGGACACCAGTATGATCCTCACTTATATCGCAGTCAGACTTACATCCCATGTCTGTATGATTTGTGTGTACAAAGAGTAATATTTGTGCCTGTGTGTGTATATTTTTTCTGCAGCTCCATTCTGTAAAAACATCTTCCTGGACATGGTGAGCACCACAGGGGGCGCTGTAGCCTGGGCCTTCCTCAAGCCCATGCTCCTGGGACAAGTGCTGTATTACCCGGACACACCGCTCACCCAGACCATTGTTCAGAAGGTAACTGCACATACACACACACACACACACACCTACACACACACACACCTACACCTACACACACACACCTACACACACACACACACACACACACACACACACCTACACACACACACACACACACACACACCTACACACCTACACACCTACACACACACCTACACACACACACACACCTACACACCTACACACACACACCTACACACACACACCTACACACCTACACACACACACCTACACACACACACCTACACACCTACACACACACACACACACCTACACACACACACACCTACACCTACACACACACACCTACACACACACCTACACACACACACACCTACACACACACACACACACCTACACACACACCTACACACACACACACACACCTACACACACACACACACACCTACACACACCTACACCTACACACACACACCTACACACACACCTACACACACACACACCTACACACACACACACACACCTACATACACACACAACAAATAGGAGAAATAAATGAAATATATAAATATTCTAATAAAATATTTATAAAAAAATAATAACAACAACAACAACAATAATAATACATATTTTTTTATACAATAAAATTAGAAGTAACAGAATTTTTTTAAATAAATTGCAATTACTACAATGATACAAAATGAAAGTTTTTTTTAAAGTTAAAAAGTTAATCAAAGTTAATGAATTAATCACGGTCAGTCCTTATTTATTTTATTTACTTTAAGATGTGAATATACACTCCCCGTCCACTTTATTAGGAACATCTGCACGTTGATGCAGTTATCTGATCAGCTAATCAATGCTGATGCACAGGTGTCCATGTGTCTCTAATTAATTTATTTATTAATCAACTCATTCCTTTACAGGAGAATCACACTGCTGATGACTTATAAATGACACGTTTCTATGTAGTAAATTCTCATAAACACTAAAGTTTCTGAAGTTTATTTGTCTGTGTGTGTGTGTGTGTCTGCTCCTTGTAGTCGAACATCACGCTGCAGCAGTTCGGAGACCTGCGTGTCCACGCTGGAGAGTGGCTGCAGGCCTCGCCGTACCTCATGCAGTCCGCGCAGCTCCTCAATGAAACCCTGCCCATGCTGAAGGTAACGGTGACAGCGCTGTACTTAACTATAACCATAACTATAATCATAACTATAACCATAACTATAACCATAACTATAAGCATAAAACCCAGCTGCACCTTCCTCAGTGCTGTGTTTGTTCCTATGCAGAATTCTATCAGCAATCCTTTCGTCCAAAACTTTATAAAGAAGCAGATCGACATCGACATCGCAGAGTTGCAGGACACTCTCAACGCTTTCTGTGAGTCAAAAACCCCAATTTATGCTATTTTTCTAGTTATATTTCACATAATGGTTATATTTATATTCATAAACACTTATAAGCACATTCATAAGGCATGACACTGTGAATAATGCACTTTTAAAACAGTACATTTTATATTTGAGTTATGAAATGAATTTTTATTTTTGATAAATTGTCCTTGTAATTCCTGTAAAAGTCGGTACATTACTGTGTTATTATAGTGCATTATAAAGCTTTAATAATGTGCTATAACTAATTTTTTCACACTTACTTTTTTATTTTTATTCTTTATTTTTTTTAAATAAATCATTAGATCTAGTCATCTAATTCTAAATTAGGTTTTTCATTGCATATCATACTGTGTATGGCTGCGACAAATAAAATTTGAATTTGTAAGTTTAATATAACAGGTTATAATGCTTCATAAATGTTATAAATTTGTTAAAATAAAATGTAATAACATGCAATAGCAATCTGAATCGCATCAGCTACCATTGACATAATCTTACATATTCATTTCAAAGGCATATTCCAATTGTATCAGCTGTTATAGACATGCATCTTGTGATGCTTTTGAACACTTCTCTTATGTCAAGTGTTTCATAACTAGTTACTGTAATCTTCTGTAACCATATTAGCTGTTATGTAGGATATACTGTATGTCAACATTAAGTAGACCTGTGAACTGTATTATAAGTTATTGATGAAGGCCTAATGCAGGTTTAATGCAGCTTTACTGTATAAACACCACGTTTAAAATGAACTGTTAGCAATTTAATTGGTTATCTTTTTTATTTTCGTTCTTATTACATTTACATTACATTTGTCAGAAGCTCTTATCCAGAGCGACTTACATTTTTATCTCATTACACATCTGAGCAGTTGAGGGTTAAGGGCCTTGCTCAAGGGCCCAACAGTGGCAACTTGGTGGTTGTGGGGTTTGAACCTGGGATCTTCCGAACCGTAGTCCAATGCCTTAACCACTGAGCTACTCCTGGTACCTGTTACCTGGCTTATGCAGGTTTTATTTAGATCTATGAAACTTTGCCTTCAACAAATTATTAAAATTAAATAATTGTCAAAATAAATGACGAATGTTCTTAAAAAAAAAACGTAATCTGATTTACTTTAAACTGATTAATGCATATTTCTTAGGTTTAAGGTTACGTAGGTTTTATGTAGACCTATAAACCTCTGCCTTGACTAAATGATTGTATATTGATTTTGTAGAAATCTTTTATGTAGGTTTAATGTAGCTCTATGCAAATTGTTGCTGAATTAATTACACTGATCACCAGTTTTATCTTGTGTAGCCTTTTGAAGTCTGCACTTAGAGTTTACTTAAATAGTCACACAGATTACCATGTATACATTAGGAAGGACTTACAGTATGAAGCTCTATGAACCGTGTTATAGATAATTGCACTTTTGTTTGTATCAGTTGTCAGTAAAAGCCTAAGTTTGGTTTAAGGCAGCCCTATGAACTCTATGTATATCGTTGCCATTTGTTATAAATGTAGCGATATTACTGTAAGAAGGTTTTTAAGTAAAGTGGCATCAATTCTTCATGGACTATTATTAAATCTTGATAGCAAACATGACAGAGATGTTGGAGAAGAACCAGTTCATCCTGCAGCAGGTCACCACGCTCTCCAACCTCATGATGAACCTCTCGTCCTGCGTCAACTTCGACCGCTACCGCGGCTTCAACTCCACCGAGGAGCTCAACAAACAGGCAGAGAAGCTGACGCAAAACCGTGAACTCTACGCTAGTGAGTGAAGTTTGAGACCCATGAAAGATACATACAGTAGACACCTTTTATTTCAGTTTAACAGAACTCCAACTCTACTAACCCCCCCCCCCCCTCCCGCCCTCCCCAGGTATCATTTTCAAGCTGCCCACAGGCAACTCGTCCTCTCCCCTTCCTCCTAAAGTGAACTACACCATCCGCATGAGCATCGACAACTCCATGAGAACCGACCGCACTCGCAACCCTTACTGGGTGAGGGCGAACTACATCTCCTCGGTATTGACGCAGCGCTACAACCGCGGCTTCATCTACCTGCAGGAGAGCATCGAGCGGGCCATCATCGGCATGCACACCGGAACTGTGGTGGAGGAGCCGGCCGTGCAGATCCAAGCCTTCCCCTACCCCTGCTTCTACAAGGACGAGTAAGTGGAGATACGCTTCTCTATGATAATCACATATTCACCCAGACTGAGGATTCACATGCCGCATTTACACAACTTCACATTTTTTATAAATGCACCAGATGAGGTAATTTTTACATAAGATTCATTTCAAATTACTTACGAGATTTTTGTTTGAAACATGAAACATGTTTTGCTCTTCATGTATGATTTTTTCATATGATTACATTTTATACACATTTTTATATCAGATTTTTCACAATAGGTTTTATAAGTTCTGTAATTTTTTTCTGCAATATAATTTTTCAGCATGATTTTTTTTAATGGGATCATATGCATATTTTCACATGATTTTCTTTAATGTTTATTTATTGTGATTTATTTGAAATTATAAAAAAAAAAAAAAAATGTTCATGTTTTTTTTTCCATGTAATTCATGTATTTCCACATAATTTTAATTATATTCTTGTGTAAGTTTTAGCAATTATTCATTCATAAATTCGATTTTTGCATAACTTTTTTTCATGTGCATTTTACCAGAAGGTTTTTATAAATTTTTATGCCGTATATAAAGTATTTCACAAGTAGTTTTCTTAAACCTAAATTTATTTAAATTTGATTTATTTCGAACAATTAATTTAGTTTTACATAATTTTTTTAATGACTCACTTTCCATTATTTTTGCCAAATTTTTTTCTTCATGATCAAAGATTTTTTTTTGCTGATTACCTACACTTTTACATAATTTAGATTTATTAAAATTGCCAATTTTTCACATAACGGTTTTGTTTTTTAAATTCACTTCATTTATGTTTATATATATATATATATATATATATATATATATATATATATATATATATATATATATATATATATATTAATTAATTTTTTTTTTTTTTTTTTTTTACGTGATCGCACATTATTTCAACAGTTGAATTCACACACTGTGTTATAAATGAGAGAGTAATGCAACATAGCACAGTTACATTTTCAGGAAAGTGATGAATGATTGATCTAATTGTGAGGAAGCGCTTGGGAATCCTTTAACACATATAAAGTTGTCCTGCTTTTAAAACGTAAAAAAGTCAAAAAGTGCCTACTGTGTTAATCGGTATCAGAATCCCACCTGTAACACACACACACACACACACACACACACACACACACACACACACACACACACCTATCGTCGACACACTGCCTCTTTGATTTATGGCACAGTATTATTGAAGTGACTTTGACATATGTTAGGAATTCACCAAACACCCCACGTCTAATACAAATAAACCAAGCAAGCAAAACCAACACAGCGTCCAATAAATCAGCGTTCTCAGGAGCGTGTGCGCTGCACAATACACGCCATCGTTCCTTAGAGCTGCTCGAATATCCTGATTTCATTTCTGTCACGGATTGTAAAGCGCTGATCCTCTCAGCTCCGGCTGTCCTGATTTATGACGGACTGTTCGTGCTGACATTATCATTTGGAAATATTAGCAGTAGGAGTGTAATAAAGATTACTGCAAGTCAGAATCGCTGGCCCTCTTCTATAAAACGGCTGAGGTTCAGTGGGTCAAGGGGTTGATTAATTCTCTAGAACAGCAGCTCTGACAGAAGTGCAGCTTCACATTCTCCGGTTATATTAAAGTTCTGTACTCGGATACGTTATTGTTTCTACACTAACAGCTCATTCACATGAGCCTCATGCTGACATTTTTTATCATTTAAGTTGAATTGAATTGGTAACAGAAAAACCCAAACATTTGCCGTTATAGTAAATGTAGTCAGACGTTTCTTTGCTTGCTATCTCTAATTTATTACTGTTTAATTCAGAAATAAAATTACCATTATAAGCACATTATAAAGAAAAATGCAGCATGGAAAGAAGTATGATGTCTTCATTTGAGAGTACAGTAAATAGATAATTACAGTTAGCAAGGTTAGCAAGTCTTATCAAAAATTAAAGACTAGCATGTATACTGGAACACTTTTAAAACAATAGTGTGAAAAACAAAGCTATGCAAGGGTACCTCGGTATATGAATTTAATCCATTCCTTTTTTCCCCCAACACTATAATCATTTATTCATCTTCTATACCGCTTTATCCTGTATTAGGGTCGCAGGGACCTGGAGCCTATCCCAGGAGACTCTGGGCACAAGTCCAATCCATCGCAGAGCACACACACACACACACACACACACACACACTATGGTCAATTTTGGGAATGGCAATTAGCCTAACCTGCATATCTTTGGACTGTGGGAGGAAACCGGAGTACCTGGAGGAAACCCACCAAGCACGGGGAGAACATGCAAACTCCATGCACATAGAGACGGGAATCGAGCCTGGCCGGGGAATCGAACCCGGACCCTGGAGGTGCAAGGCGACAGTGCTAACCACTACACCACCCTGCCTTTACTATAATCATATATTTGCATATAAAAACAATCAAAACATTAAAAAAACATGTAAATGAAGTAAAATATGAAATAAACAGACAATAAACCTCACTCAACCTTAATTTGGTGGCTTAGTGGTTGGAATTGTTGCCTTTCACCTCCAGGTCCTGGGTTTGATTCCCACGTTGGGTCTGTGTGCATGGACTTTGTAGGTTCTCCGTCCATAGTCCTTCCATAGTCCAAAGACATGCAGAGTAAGCTAATTGCCATTCCCAAATTGCTTGTACTGTATTAATGTTGACCGAGGGCCCACCAAAGTCGTACAAAATAGGTATAAACAGAATGGTCACCATTGGCCTCCACTTTGCCTGGTTGGTCTACAGAGGTTCCTAGATGAATAACCTTAATTTATGTTTCCACTTGGCAACGGCTGTTTAAAAAACTAAACTGAAAGTGGCTTCGTTTTATTCTTGCTGATGTACTTCATAGAATTCCTGAGGATGAGGATGGGTTCCCTGTTGAGTCTGGTTGGTCTCAAGGTTTCTTCCTATTACCATCTCAGGGAGGTTTTCTTTGCCACCGTCGCCGATACCATTGGCTTGCTCATCAGGAACCATCTCATTATTATCTAAACACCATTTTTTTTCACTCATAGATACTATTGTTAGAAGCACTATATAAATAAATTTGAATTTAACTGAATTTAATTGGATCTTGCACAAAATGCAAAAAAAATAAAAACCCCACAAAAAAAGTAAACTTACTTCACTTGGTTTTCCACAATGCAAACAAGTCTTGAATGGTTCCTGGACGCACGCACGAATTACCACTGGTTATGCATTTTGGTCACTATTGTTTTTTATTAGCATAATAAAACAGGCCACACCCACAAGCCAAGTCTCTAGCTGATCATTAGCTTAAACGTACTGTACAGTTCAGGATGTGCTGTTATTAGAAAACAATCGACATCAGGGTTGACCAGAAAGTCTTCTTTATCACTTTATTTTTAAATGTTTGTTGTTTACTTATTCCACTTCCCCTCTTTGCCTCTCAGGTATCTCAACAGCATTGCCTTCGCCTTCCCGCTTGTCCTGATGATCAGCTGGTTGCTCTTTGTTGCTGACTTTGTCAAGAAACTCGTTCATGAAAGAGAGCTCCGTCTGCATGAGGTAAACGTCGGAAGTAAAAACTTAACAGAGAAACAACTAAAACGTTAACATTACCTGCTTGAAAGGGTGCACAAACTTTTGCACTCGGATATATTCCAAGAACATTATATTCGGTCGAATAAATATTTCTATCACATCAAACGTTTGTGTCCAGAAGTTAAAATGAAGCGAATTTTCTTCACAGTACATGAAGATGATGGGCGTGAATCCGATCAGCCATTTCCTGGCCTGGTTCATCGAGAGCGCCATGTTCCTCATGGTCACTGTAATCATAATGACCATCATCCTGAAGTCCAGCGGCATTCTCCCAAAGAGTGACACCTTCATTCTGTTCCTCTACCTGACCGACTATGCTCTGAGCATCCTGGCTATCAGCTTCCTCGTCAGCTCCTTCTTCGACAGGACCAATGTGGCCGGGTTGAGCGGCAGCCTCATCTATGTCATCTGCTTCTTCCCCTTTATTGTTGTCCTGTGTCTTGAGGACAGCCTCTCTGCTTTCGTCAAAAACGGGCTGGTACGTTAAGCTGTACACTATTTACGGACAGGTCATGCATTATTTATGCATGAGCATAAATGAAGGTTATTTCCTGTACTATGTGTTTTTTTGCGTACCTCACTCGATTAATTAAAATATATATATATTTCTTACATTTCATTTAATTCCAGAGCCTGTTTTCTCCAACATGCTTCAGTTATGCTAGTCAGTACATCACTCTTTATGAGAAACAGGAAGAAGGTAGGTACAAATCAAACCTCAGACCCCATTTTCATTGTTTCACCTGAGCAGGTTATAGTGCTAAATTTTTTTGTTTTGTCAGGAATCCAGTGGAACAACGTGTACATTTCTCCAGTGCCCGGAGACTCGGCATCATTTGGGTGGCTCTGCTGGCTCCTCCTGATCGACTCGGTTATCTACTTCCTGCTTGGCATCTACATCCGCATGGTCTTCCCAGGTAAGTGAACAACGCTTACCTCACACATCAGAACTCTTGCGCCGATTTACGATTTAAAATCGCTCTTGTTCTGTCAGGAAAGTACGGTATTGCTGCTCCGTGGTATTTCCCGGTGATGCCGTCATTCTGGGCTGAGGTTTTTGGCTTCAGTAAATGGTCACAGAAGAAGGCTGGCAGAGGACTCCTCTTCTCCAACATGATGCAGGAGAACCAGAGAAATGGCAAAGACAAAACCAAAGGTAGGAGAATGCATCTTGAAATGTGTTGAGTGTCTGCACAGGCGCTTATACAGGGGTACGGCCTATGGTTTAGAAGGTCCCAGGTTCAAATCTCATGACCCCCACTGTTTTTGCCACTGTTGGCCACTTGAGCAAGGCCCTTAACCCTCAACTGCCCAAATGTACAGTATAATGAGATAATGTCGCTCTAGATAAGGGCATCAGCCAAATGTAATGAATGCACCAGTAGCATTAAGTTCAAGATTCAAGTCCATCATTAAAGCTTGTTAAATTTCAAAGAACTTCTCTTTTTCTTTCTGTCTTTTGCTCTCTCTACAGGACTAGGTGATTTACACCCTCACGGTGATGAGGAATTCCCAGAGCTTCCGGTTGGCGTTTCTCTGCAAGGCTTGACGAAGACCTACGGCAAAAGGAATGCCATTGAGAACCTGAACCTGGCATTCTATGAGGGTCATGTTACTGCACTGCTTGGGCATAATGGAGCCGGAAAAACTACCACAATGTAAGAGACGGGAGTTGACCTCCATGAAGTGAAAAGCTACCATTTACATTTGTTTACCAAAACTCCAACATCGTTGCAGGTCCCTCCTGACTGGGTTGTTTGCTCCCTCCTCTGGAACAATCGAGGTGTACGGGAAAGACATGCAGACGTCTACAAAGGCTGTGCGTAAAGAGCTGGGGGTGTGCATGCAGTATGATGTCCACTTCGACCACCTGACCACTGAGGAGCACTTGCTGCTGTACGGTCACATCAAAGCCCCCCACTGGAGCAAGCAAGAGCTGAAGGAGCAAGTGCGCAAGTACGTACACCTTCAAAACTGGCCTCAAAATGAAGTACATTAAACAATAAAAATTGGTAACACACATTCTATCAATGCAGGATCCTGGAGGAGACGGGCATGTATGCTCACCGTCACAAGAGGGTGGGGACGTTGTCCGGTGGAATGAAAAGGAGGCTTTCCATTTCCATCGCTTTCATTGGAGGCTCACGGTTGGTGGTCCTGGACGAACCAACCACTGGCGTCGACCCCTGCTCACGCCGCAGCATCTGGGACATCGTCCTCCAACACAAGAGTGGTGAGACTCTCCTACCTTGCTGTGGAGGGAGAGCTTTTTTAGCTCAGGGTTTAATTAAAGTGAAAACAAATGGCAGAAAATGTCGAAATCTGGTCTGCTGTCAGTACCCATGGATCGGTGTTAATTATATCCTTCATGACAGGAAGGAGGATATTACTTTCTTCACTTTTTGCCTATGTGTGTGTATGTGATTAGATCGTACCATCATTCTGTCCACCCATCACCTGGATGAAGCTGAGGTCCTCAGTGATCGCATCGCGTTCCTGGAGCGCGGAGGCCTGAAATGCTGTGGCTCTCCGTTCTACCTGAAGGATAAGCTGGCCCGTGGATACAAGCTCACTCTAACTAAGGTAGTGCGCTGCTCTGGAATAGCTCTGGTCAGCTCTAGAATATACTCTAATATTTTACAGGCAGCTTGGAGGGAAGGTGTAACATTGGCTGCACGTAAAATATACTGTAACAGCACTCTCAGGAAAACTCTACATCTATTTGCAAACAGTAAGCTCCTTAATTAGGAATGTAACAAGATGAATCAAATTTTAAAGGCAACGATTTAAAAGAACCAAAGAAACAAACAATAAATCAAAAATGTATCACATCGTACTGTAGCAGATACTGTTGTTTCCTCCAACATCTCATGCACAACACCTCAAACATTGTATCACCATGGAAATGTCTCTCGTCGTCTCAGGTCCTACCTCCTGACTCAGAGGACAGGTTTGACATTAAGAAAGTGAAGGGCTTCATCCAATCCCACTTGCCTGAGGCTCAACTGAAGGAGGGAGAAGTGGGAGATATCATCTACTCTCTACCTGTCTACAACTCCCATAATGCATCTGCCTACCGCTCGCTGCTCAGCGGGCTAGACCAGAACCTGGAGGCGCTACAGCTGGGCTGCTACGGTATCTCTGACACGACTCTAGAGGAGGTGAGACACACACACACACACACACACACTGAGAGAGATATATTCAAAGATACTACCCATAGAACATTCTGTATATGAGTTTCAGTTTGATACCACTTGTATTTTCAGGTTTTCCTGCACTTGATGAGGGACAATTTGGACAATGAGGAGATGGAAAATCGCCCATATACAGTCTCAAATCCCGAGCTGGACACAAGTGCTTCTGAAGACAGCCTCTGTGACGACCTGAACTCTAGCATGAACTTCGGAGAGAAAGCCAGTCAGTGTTTTCTGCTTCATTCTTTCTTTCTTGCTCATCTTTCACTCTGTCCCTTAAAGGTCAACATTCAAAATCTATTCATCTTTCTCTTTTTTTTTCCCCTTTCATTGTTACTCTGTCTCTCTGTCTTCGGTTTCCTTTTCCTTTCATGGTCTTTCAATTCTTCTACGTATTCCTTTTTCCTCTTTCTCTCTCTCTGTCTTGGTTCCTTTGTCTCTGTCTTTCCACTTTTTTGTGTCTTTGTCACTGTATGTCACTCTTAGTCATGTCTTACTTTTATACTTTTTAGTTTAGTTCTTCCACTTTGAGAAAAAGGAATCGTTTCCAATATGCAGAAATGTCACTGCTGGGCTTCCCCAAAATCATAGAAATATGAGAATATTTCCTGGACGTAAAAATATTTACTCTGACATTCTTATCATTGGTGTGATTGGGGTTCCTCTGTCCACACAACAGGTCTTACAGGAAACTCCACAGTCAGCGGTTTGGCACTAATGGCTCAGCAAGTGATGGCCGTGCTCATCAAACGTGTTCATCACACCAGGAGGAACTGGAGAGGTCTGGTCTCTCAGGTTCTGCTACCGGTGATGTTCGTCCTTGCCGCCATGGGCCTCGGCTCCATCAAGAGCGACCTGCAGCACTTCCCTGAGATGGAGCTGACGCCTGCTATGTACGACTCCGGGAAACAGTACTCCTTCTTCAGGTACGCTGAGGATGCAGGAAAGCATACTTTCATCTTCTGTTATCACAGCTATAAACAATCACTATCTCACTCACTTTTTTCTATTAACCTTAATACGATGATACAAATACGCCACAGAAAGTATAAGATAAGATTACAACGTTATTAATTCCACGGTGGAGAAATAACTACAAATACGACAAAATGAGATCCTCTCTTGTTTAGACGTAGCTTCTGCTTGTATATGTTTCCACGAATGAGGTGTTACTATAGAAATGCAATTTTTTTTATCCTACTGTGTATGTGTTCGGTTTTTATTAACAAAACAAAGATTTCCCGTACTGTCTGTCATCAACAGGATTTAATTTTATTTACAATAGGTAAATAATATAATTTCATGCTTTGATAAAAAAAAAAAAAAAAATTGTTAGTTGAAAATTTTTTGTAAACAACCTAGACATCTGGTAACGTTTTTTCCCCTTAATATACAGTAGTACCCAGAACTCCAGTAACCTGTCGGACACCATGATGACGTATGGTATAGATAGCTCCTGCCTGAATCACCCTGACAGCACGTGAGTAGCTCTTACACTCAAACACCTCGTGTCTCTCTAAACCTCAGCTTACAGAAGCAGATTATTTTTAAGCTCATTCCTAATATTGTATATATTTAGACGCTTTACCTATGTACTGTAGATGTCCATATGAGTATAAGTCCATAACGTAGCATATCATTTAGCACTTCCTGTTTCCCTGTGTTTTTTCTTATCTTTCTTCTTAAAAAAATTAATGAAAAGCCTATTCAATACAAATTATAACCAATCGATAAATCAGACTGACCAATAGATTGTGAAATAATAATGAGTCAAAATATCTTAATACAATGAGATAATATAAAATAATGTGATATTTAGCCTCAAAGTTATTAAATATTTAGTCAAACTAGCATATTATCATAAATTAGCGTATTATAAGCTATTAGCTTAATATAACCTATAATCTATAACTCTTAAATCATAATATATTAAGATAACAAGTTACATTCATCAAATGAGATATTAGATAATAAAAGATGATAACTTGACATGACAAATAAGGTAATTAATCAAAATAACATATCTTGAAATAACAAGTTATTAAGCCATAATTAAACAGTTTGTTGGAATTACAAGACATAACTTGAGATAATTGATTAAATAATGAGATAGTGGGGTTTTAAGACAAAATAATGTGATAATTAACCAAATAACAACATCCCGTCTATATTATTAAACTAAATTACAAATTAAACATTTTCACAAGTTTAAATATGATAATGTCATTAGAGGAATTAATGTTTAATAAAAATGAGATAGCAAGTTACAACCTATAGTAACAACCCAACTTACTTTAAAATATGTGTTTATAAAAAGTATATACTGTAAGATATGAGCAGAGGAAATTTAATAACTTAACATCGAATGAAGATGTACTGAATGATATTTCAGGGAATAACTTAAAATGATGAAATTGATATTAAATTGAAATAACATGTGAAATAACAATCACTTGAAATAATCAGCTACTATTGCAAAACAATGTGTGAAAAAAATTTATAGCTTGAAATAATAAGTTCGCTTGAAATAAAATGAGATTGGGTAAATAACGAATTAGGTAAAAAAATAATGAGTGAGTTAATGAGTTAAAAAAAGATTTAAAAAAAATTTGCTACTGGCAAATTTTGAAAATAATATACAATTATTATTTGTATAAATAATTATATAATTTGTGTAAATATAACAATTAATATGCGGTAAAAGAATAAATTAATACATTAAAAAAGATATCGTAATGTCTAGTTATTTATGTAAAATAAGATATGTGAAATAAAAATTAAATTAAGGACATACTATGTAAATAAATAAATATTATGTCAAAATAATGAGATACTAAGTTGAAATAACAAGATATCATGAAATAACATGATTGAATCACAGTATCTTAAAACAAGAAGATTAAGTTGAAAGCGGTTATAAAAATAATAAATACAGTGGTGTGAAAAACTATTTGCCCCCTTTCTGAGTTCTTATTCTTTTGCATGTTTGTCACACTTAAATGTTTCTGCTCATCAAAAGCCGTTAACTATTAGTCAAAGATAACATAATTGAACACAAAATGCAGTTTTTAAATGAAGGTTTACGTTATTAAGGGAGAAAAAAAAACACCAAATCTACATGGCCCTGTGTGAAAAAGTGATTGCCCCCCTTGTTAAAAAAATAACTTAACTATGGTTTATCACACCTGAGTTCAATTTCTGTAGTCACCCCCAGGCCTGATTACTGCCACACCTGTTTCAATCAAGAAATCACTTAAATAGGAGCTACCTGACACAGAGAAGTAGACCAAAAGCACCTCAAAAGCTAGACATCATGCCAAGATCCAAAGAAATTCAGGAACAAATGAGAACAAAAGTAATTGAGATCTATCAGTCTGGTAAAGGTTATAAAGCCATTTCTAAAGCTTTGGGACTCCAGCGAACCACAGTGAGAGCCATTATCCACAAATGGCAAAAACATGGAACAGTGGTGAACCTTCCCAGGAGTGGCCGGCCGACCAAAATTACCCCAAGAGCGCAGAGACAACTCATCCGAGAGGCAACAAAAAACCCCAGGACAAGATCTAAAGAACTGCAGGCCTCACTTGCCTCAATTAAGGTCAGTGTTCACGACTCCACCATAAGAAAGAGACTGGGCATGGCCTGCATGGCAGATTTCCAAGGCGCAAACCACTTTTAAGCAAAAAGAACATTAAGGCTCGTCTCAATTTTGCTAAAAAACATCTCAATGATTGCCAAGACTTTTGGGGAAATACCTTGTGGACCGACGAGACAAAAGTTGAACATTTTGGAAGGTGCGTGTCCCGTTACATCTGGCGTAAAAGTAACACAGCATTTCAGAAAAAGAACATCATACCAACAGTAAAATATGGTGGTGGTAGTGTGATGGTCTGGGGTTGTTTTGCTGCTTCAGGACCTGGAAGGCTTGCTGTGATAGATGGAACCATGAATTCTACTGTCTACCAAAAAATCCTGAAGGAGAATGTCCGGCCATCTGTTCGTCAACTCAAGCTGAAGCGATCTTGGGTGCTGCAGCAGGACAATGACCCAAAACACACCAGCAAATCCACCTCTGAATGGCTGAAGAAAAACAAAATGAAGACTTTGGAGTGGCCTAGTCAAAGTCCTGACCTGAATCCTATTGAGATGTTGTGGCATGACCTTAAAAAAGCGGTTCATGCTAGAAAACCCTCAAATAAAGCTGAGTTACAACAATTCTGCAAAGATGAGTGGGCCAAAATTCCTCCAGAGCGCTGTAAAAGACTCGTTGCAAGTTATCGCAAACGCTTGATTGCAGTTATTGCTGCTAAGGGTGGCCCAACCAGTTATTAGGTTCAGGGGGCGATTACTTTTTCACACAGGGTCATGTAGGTTTGGATTTTTTTTCTCCCTAAATAATAAAACCGCTCATTTAAAAACTGCATTTTGTGTTTACTTGTGTTATCTTTGACTAATAGTTAAATGTGTTTGATGATCAGAAACATTTTGTGTGACAAACATGCAAAAGAATAAGAAATCAGGACGGGGGGCAAATAGTTTTTCACACCACTGTAAATAAGAAAATCATGAAATAATGAGATTTTAAGGCAAAATAATTTCATATATTTTTCACAGCCCAAGCTTCAGGGTTTTCAGTCGAATTCATCGATGAAAAGTGCGACAGTTGTGGGGAATCTATTGATTATTATTATTATTATTTTTTTTTTACAGAACGTGTCAGAACAAAGACCCATCCATATCAGATCAGTGGACCTCTCAAGGAAATCCCGTATCTGTGTTTGAGGAATGTAAATGCGCAGACTTTTCACAGGTTAGACATTTATTTATTTATTTATTTATTTATATTCCTTTTTTTGTTTTGGTTTTTTTTTAATTATGTGATTATCTGGTGTGAGTTAGAGTATTTTTTTTTGCTAGTTAATTAGTAATGAATTGTGGGTGACTTTTTTTTTTTTTTAGACATGTCCTGCGTCTGGCTTCAACCCGCCGCATAAGACCAACCCGTCATCTCAAATCGTCTACAACCTGACCAACATGAACATCGAGCGTTACCTCCTGGCTACGGCTAATGACTTCATCCGAGACAGGCGAGTTAAGCGTAACACAAATCATTTTAAAGTTTAACACTTTAATGTAAAACTGGGCTACAGGACTGGCATAAACATGTCTTGCCGGTGTTTTGCTTTATGAAAAAGACAGTTTGCTTCATAAGACATGTTAGAACATAGAATATACTGTAACATTTAAATTAAGGGTGGACTCATAGTTAAACATGTTTTGACAAATACAAAGAACATTCAAGTCAAAAAGGGACTTTTGGTTGCATTTCACAACATTATGACACTTTATATTATATCCCATTATATTATGGCGCATTATAACAACACTGTATTGAAATGGCATCCTGATAAATCAGAGTAAAGAAATAAGTTTAAATAATGGTAATGGTTAATTGACTCTTATATAATTGGACATTAATTGAAACTCATGACAACTTATGACATGGTTACAGCAGTCTTATAATGAACGAGTGAAAAAGATAAAATAGTAAAGTGGGTAAAGAGTGTAAACTCAGTAGAGTCTAGTTGTGTGTTGTATTCATCAGGATTAGTTTCTGAATAATGAGATGAAACTCTCCGCGGATTTCTCATCTCGCTGTTGGCGCACTGACCTTTTCACCTTTCTTGTGAAGTTGAAAATTGCTCGGTGAATTGAAATTCTTTATTATGGAGGAAAAGAGTTATAAGTCATGCATTATTCATGTGGCGTAAAAGGTGCGGGGAGAATAACAAAGACAAATCACGAACGCCTCGCGAGACCCGGAGGAGAAAACAGCAACGAGCAAGGCGGCTAATTAATGGGAAATCAATGTGTAAAAGTGCGCTCTGTAGTGACCTGACCTGTTTAATCTGAGTTTGTGTGTGTGTGTGTGTGTGTGTGTGTGTGTGTGTGTGTGTGTAGGTACGGAGGCTGGTCCTTTGGGAGCCCCCTTCCCAGCAATCTCCAAATGGACATTTTGGAGGTGCCCAAGAACAGGACGTTAACCAAGGTAATAAATCACGAACAGAGGAGCTAATCGAAGCCCAGTCGAGGGGTTTATCATGGGAGTTGATTAATACTGACATATTTACACTACAGGGTTCTTGGCTTCACTGTATTGCAGGATTGGGGCAGTTCTTTTAAAAAATGTTGATTAAAATTATTTACTTGGATTCACTTTTTCATCTTATGTCTTTTTATTACTGTAAAAAAAATGTAAGTTTAGTTCTCATAATTCTTATAAAAATGTGATTAATGTACAGTAACTACTTGCTTTTGGCAAAAAAACCTAATTAATTAGATGAGAATAATTAATCATGTGGGACTGATTATGTCAGTAAGAATAGATTGCATTTGTAGCACGTTAGCAACAAATAAATGCATCTTCTAAAAAAAATTTTTTTTATTCATTTGAATGTTTCAAAATTCAAAATTTGAAATTTTTTTTGAAAATATGATATTTTTTCTTATGATTTTTACATTATATTATATTATTATCATATTGTTATTTTTATGTTCTTCATTCATACCCTTTATACTTCTCCAGTTTCATATGTTTACGTTTACGCTTGTTTGTGGGGTGTTTGAATCAAACCGGAAGCTGTGCTGGGATTTCTGATGAATAAAGCCATAAAAATGGATTAAAATGGAAAAGACTTCAAGCACACTACGGTGATGAGACTCTTCGCCGCAGTAAAACATTTGAATGGTGAAAACGTTGTAAAGAAGCCCGTCGGTCTGTGAATGATGATCTCGGTCGAGGTGGCTCAAAGCTCACTGCAGTCGCTCCCCTGAACATTCCACAAGTACAAGGCCTGATCCTTGAAAATCGGTGGATAATTTGACACTAAAGAGACTCATTAGTCTGTGTGAACTGTACACACAATCATTCACCAACACAACTTGCACATTACAAGAACTAGGAGTTATTGCTACGTCCCCCATATGGTCCTGACCTTGATCCAAGCCATTTTCACACGTTTGGCCAATTAAAGGAGTTCCTGGGAGGCCGGCGTTTCATACGTTAAGCAGGCAGTCTGTTCAGGGCTTTGGCGTATTGAGAAGACTTTGTTCCTTGATGGTATCCGTGCACTAGTAAAACACTGGGATAAGTGTATCAGTGTAACAGGGGATTACATAGAGAAATAGAGCGTGTTTTCATTCACTTCCATAACTGTATTTTGTTATTCTGCACAGTCAATAATCTTGGTTTGACTTGAACGCCCTTCGTATTCCGTTTTTCTCAAGCATTTTTGGGCTCCGTTGTAGGTGCACACGAATATGGTTAAGTATAGTTTATTCAGAGTTAAAAGGGTTATGCGAACTCAGATTTTTTTTTGTACTGCTGCTCATGCTGTGTTTGAGGAAATACAGTAATTATTTGCCCCCTTCCTTATACACTAGTAACAGAACAGAAAAGCATTGTGTCTGAAGATTGCAAGTCATTCATTGCTAAGAGTGCCAAGAGAACAAAACTGGCGGTGCTATCTGTGTGGGAGGGGCATATGTTGTCCCTCTTGTCAACCAGCCAATCATGGGAGTCTGTGTGAGTGTATATGCAGAAGTGGGTGGATAGTTGTTTTTATTTTTTTTTACAAAAAAAGCATGATTGTTTTTTTTCCTCTTGGGTTGGGAGCGATCTTTCGGAATGGTGTTTGAATCAGGAACACGTGACACTGGGAGTGCGTTTGGAGTTATAACATCCCGTTATTAATTGCCCCTGCAGGTGTGGTATAACTCCGAAGGCCATCACACGATGCCGGCGTACGTCAACAGCCTCAACAACTTCATCCTGCGCTCCAAGATCCCAGCAAGCCAACAGCCACAGCAGTACGGTGAGTCTTAAACACAGGAGCTGCGGATTAAAATATTGGCACCCCGAGACTCTGTTTCACTGCCACATAAGTTATCTATATAGTAAATATTTGCGTCTTTGTGTTTTCATGAAAAGTGAAAGTATTGGCACCCTAGAGGGTATTCGGCAGGGGCCATGCAGTCATTACAGAAAAGTTTACAACTCTGTACTTTCAGTGCAGATTAAAAGTATTGGCACCCCCTTAAAATTATCTGAGCACTGCATAGCCGTTATTTTATTATTAGTAGTAGTAGTAGTAATAGTAGTATATGATCATTAGTACTGTATATATATCCTGCTGTGTATTTTTACATTAGAAAGTAAACATTTTGTTTCGATCCTATTTGGAGGCACATAGTCATTATTCAAACGTTTGCTACGCAGGAGTACATATCAGTGAAAATCGTCAGTCTTAACCGGATATTAGTGTCACTCAACGATTAAACAAATGTATTTTACTGTTTTTTTATGAGAACAATCGGCTACAGTATATTAAGGTGTCATGTATATGGAGGCGTTAAATAAGTTCGATACTCTTCATTTTCCTCCATGATTAAAATACTGGCACCCCTGCCTGTATTTAGGTGCCACACCACCATTAATTACTTGTTCCTTACTCAATTACTCAATTTTCAATACAGATTAGAAATATTGGCACCCTCCACTGTATTTGGGTGCCACATCAAGATGAAACGAAAGTTTATTTCATTATTTTATTTTCAATGCCAGTTAAAGTGTTGGCGTACTTCACTGCACTTGGGTGCCAAGTAAAAGTTTGTTGCTCTGTGTTTTTACTAAAGACGAAAAAATATTGGCACCCCCTTGACTGTATTTGCATGTCTTGTAGGCGTTCATTAAAAGTTGTCTTGTCTGTATCTTTTTCGCTCTTTATTTTTTCACTAACAATTTACTGTAAGTA
The DNA here is from genome assembly GCA_030522415.1 of Channallabes apus. NCBI lineage: Eukaryota > Metazoa > Chordata > Actinopteri > Siluriformes > Clariidae > Channallabes > Channallabes apus. Next base: position 7,827,518 of record CM060109.1, on the reverse strand, counting down.
TTGGCACCCTGTTCCTGTATTTATGTGCCATATAACCGATAAGTAAAATTTTGTTTTTATTTTATTCTGTAGTTTCAATAACAACTAATGTATTGGCACCCTTTACTGTATTTGGGTGCCATCATCCATTATTTAAAAGTTTCCTACTTCCATATTTCCAGTAAAGACAGAAGTATTGGCACCCATGAATGTATTACAGTGCCACATAGCCATTACATAAAATGTTGTATGTTATATATTTTAGTTAAAGAAGTATAACAAGTCATAAGACATCCTCACGTTCTCATGAAAAATGTTTGTAGTGTTGAATTCACACCGTACAGTGTTCATGGAGGCTCAGTTCAACTCAGATGGTCTCTGAAAGTGTTAAACCAACACTGGAGATTTTACTGTATACAGCTTTGTGTGTAGCAGCGGTAAACTGGAAAAGTGTCGTCCTAATTTAGAATTTGTTATGGGGTCATTTGATGTTTTAGTGTTAAATCGATGAGAATTGCTCAGGATTTCTGGCTCGGTTTATTAACGTGAAATTGTTCATGCCTCGGTTTTTTCAAGATTTTTTTGATGTACATTTCTCTTGTGCTAAGCCAGGGGGCAGTGTTTATCTTCTGTCCCTGTCAGGATACAGTGCAGTGTCAGGAATTGTAATTAGTAGTGCTGAGAGCCAGGTTGAAGTGAATAAAGCAGGACAGAGACTCCAGCCTTTTATTTCAGCAGCAGTGCCAGACTGGGCCAGTGGCTGAGATTCACCGTCTGCCTGTAGGCAAGATTAATGCAGACCCAGCAGTCAATAAGGGAAAAGGGAGATGCAATCATTCAAATGTAGCTGGTGGACTCATTCGGGCCTGAAAACAAGGCATAAATCCAGCGAGGGTTCATCAGGCCAGCCGCCCTGCTCACTCGTGACGTGGCTCAGACCACCGTCGTGTGAATGTGAATTGGGCATGCATTTAATCCTGTCTTCTTCTCTTTTTTTTTTTTACCTTCCTTGCATGCAGCAATCTCTGTGTCCAGCCATCCCTACCCTGGCCAGGTGGAACAAGAGGATGCAATGTAAGCATGTCGTTCATTCTTCTTTTTCTCAAACATTCATTTTGAATCCATGCCGCTCATCTACGTAAAGCAAACACCCGGATGGGAAAAAGCAAACAGCGTGTGAACATTTACATTCCAGTGAAGCACTCGCAGTAATGAAATTCGACTGCTGTATTTACTCCTCTCTCATCATATTAAATGGATCTGCTTTGAGCTCAGTTTATCGATTATCAGCCGCGTGTAGTATTTGCATCCTCTCAAGGTTAATTCATGTGACATCACGCGACTGGTGCATTTCGAAGCTGAATCGAAAAAAAAAGCAAATTTTGGAAATGTGAGCCAAATTATTTTAGCAGCATGCTGTGTATCAGAGGAAGCAGAGAAGTGTGCAGGACTGGTGACACTCGTGCTCTGTATCCTTCACAGTAGACTAGTATGACGCAACAATAAGCAAAACGTCTGCTTTTGTTGTCTGCAAAAAGACGCCATGATGAGCGAACTGACTTATGAATCAGGAATGATTGAATTTGTTTGAATTTGCTGAATGATAATTGACATGCTGGAAGCCCCACCTCCTTCCCTTTCATTTTTTTTCAGGAATTTCTCACCTTAATTTTCTTGCTTGAAACTTCACAGTATACAGTATATATACCTGATTTACTAACAACATACAACTTTATATTTATCTCATATGTCTCTGAAGAATTTGGTCCAAAAATAGTCAGGATTTGATTTTTATTTTTATTTTTTTTTTGGTTTTTAGCAGAAAGAGAACAGAAGCCTAAAATGCAGCGACAAATCTAACACTTTAGCACAATAATTCTAACGGTCATGATAACTAGAAAGTGACTAACGTTGATAAAGCGCAGTCAAGATTGTTGCCATAGAAACCGTATTGGGTGAACATGCCAGGTTTTATGGTCACCGCTAAGTGCTTTAGTTTAAAAAAAGAAAAACAGCCTTTTTTGGTTAAAATGTAGAGACTGAAACTTCACACTTCATTAGTATTTACTGTACATGACTTTAACATACTAAATTTTCCCAGGAACAGAACGAATGTCCAGTGTTTACGTCTTAACTAAACAAATGACTGGAAGTTTTTTTAACATCACTAATGAGAAAAGATAATATATTTAATAGTGGTTAGTACTGTCGCCTTGCACCTCCAGGGTCTGGGTTCAATTCCCGCCTGGGGTCTGTCTGTGTGCATGTTCTGCACACTGTTCTGTCTGACTTTTTATGTTCTCCATTGGCGCTTTTCCACTGCATAGTACGCACGACACGGTTCAGTTCAGCTCACTTTTGGGGGGTTTTCCACTGGGAACAGTACCTGGTACCTGGTCCTTTTTTAGTACCACCTCAGCCGAGGTTCCAAGCGCGCCGAACCGTTACCAAAACGTGACGTGTAAACTCTGCTGGTCACTGATTGGCCGGAGAAAATCGTCATTACTGCGTCACTGAACTTGCGACACGAGACACAACAGAACCGCTATATTTAGAAACAGCCAGAGAAGGATCGCACGCACCTTTTTGTATTAAACAAAAATTTTCTTTGGCTGCCATCAGCCTCTTTTGAAACAAACTCCTTCGTCTCGCTGTTAAAAACATCCACATGCCGAGAATGAAGAACACCATGCCGTCGATATGCTCCATTGTTGTGTGTTTGTTTGTGGCGCGTTTACAATGACGTCACGGCAGTAGCGGCGCCACACGTGAGTAATCCCGCCCACGCTAAAGCGTTACTACACTGCAGTGGAAGCGCAAACCGAGCCGAACTGAGCCGAACCGAAGTGAGCTGTACTGAACCGTGCTGTGCCGTACTATGCAGTGGAAAAGAGGCATGTGTACTTTGTGGATTTCCTTCCACAGACATGCAGATTAGGGTAGTTGGCGTCCCCAAATTGGCAATAGTGGGTGAATGAACATGTAAGTGTGGACCAGAGGTTGTAAAAATAGGAATAAATACAATGGTTGCTAGTTGGACTGCAGAGGTTTATAGATGGATGGATATTACTATATTCCTTATACTATAATTCATTAACTAATTGTAAAATTTGTATTTATTTAATACAAAAATCCTATTTGGAAATTGTTAGAAATGTTCAAACTTGCGGTGGTGTAGTGGTTAGCACTGTCGCCTTGCACCTCCAGGGTCTGAGTTCGATTCCCCGGCCAGGCTCGATTCCCGTCTCTGTGTGCATGGAGTTTGTATGTTCTCCCCGTGCTTGGTGGGTTTCCTCCGGGTACTCCGGTTTCCTCCCACAGTCCAAAGATATGCAGGTTAGGCTAATTGGCGTTCCTAAATTGCCCGTAGTGTGTGAGTGTGTGTGTGAGTGTGTGTATGTGTGTGTGCCCTGCGATGTATTGGCACCCTGTCCAGGGTGTACCCCGCCTAGTGCCCGAAGTCTCCTGGGATAGGCTCCAGGTCCACCGCGACCCTGAACACAGGATTAAGCGGTATAGAAGATGAATGAATGAATGAATGAATGTTCAAATGTACTTTTTTAATTATTACTTCAAATTGATGGTGTAAAAAAGAAAAAACAAAGAAAAGCTTTCTCACTAGCATCATTATCATTTGTTCCATTTCACCACATCAGGGAAAACCTGAGTCATTTTATAAACAACCTCGCAAGCCCTTGTTTTTCTCCAGCGTCTCTCTCTCTCTCTCTCTCTCTCTCTCTTTTCCCCATATTTCAGCGTTGCTGTTTGATATTACAAACCCCGCTCACATTAGTCGCGAAATGTTCACCTCGGCTGTGCGGAGGCTGCCTGTGCTCTTTAGATCGATTTTCTCATTTGTTCTGGACTCTCACCGTGCCTGGCCTT